>APFE031147575.1:0-19661 GCA_000404065.3 Pinus taeda | reverse complement strand
ATAACATAGATTGCCCTACACTGATGACCAAATATTCAAAGGAATATAAAAACTTTAAGCGTGGACAACCAAAAAAAGAGGAAATGTGGAACCAAAGCTCTAATAATCCATTAGAATCCCTCGTAAATAAGGAGTAGTTACATGTTCCAAACAATTCTGAGCTCCATTGTATTTACAGCTCACAAAAACATCACAACAGTTAATTTTTCAGGACAGGTGAGAAAAAACTGGATATGTTATAAACTAATGTTCTAATATTACATCTACATTATCAAAAACATCAGGCTAGTTAAGCCTTCTCCCAAATTCTAAGGTTATTTGAAAAGTCAACAAAAGGAAAAATGGGACATGAAAACATAAGTTAATAGACTTTCGTGTACTTATGTAAGGATAAAGAGACTACAAATCTTTGCTGATGCATCTTGAAAAATGGAAAGCATATATTATTAAAAAAATAAACTGCAATGAATCAGGTCAAGCATCTTCAAGGAGCATCCATTAAGATCTTCAATGATAAGCATAGGTTCTTTGGAGGGCAGAGTAATTCAGAGAAACACGTGAAGCTAAAAATCAAAGCAGTGATTAGAGAGACTGTAGAAGACATGAACATATCAAAGGTATGTGGCACATGGAGAAGGAAAAAAGGGATCTCATAAAAAATATGAGCTTGGAAAGTTGTTTTCAATCTATGCTTAAGGGTCAAAAAAATCTGGTTCTCATAAACCAGAAAGGATTTCATTTGAAACCACCTAGAAAGTTGAGTAAAATTAAAATTTAACAAAGCACCAAAGGGGAAAGTCAGAGAGTGGAGGAAATTCCTGAAGGAGGAGAGGAGGGACACATATTTTTGTCAACGCCTGAGTAAAATTTTAAAAAATGTGGTAAAGACAAGTCACAAAAGGCCTCCTCATGGGTCTGAAGTTAGGCACTGAGAGAAGATATCAGAAGCTAATAGTGAAAGGAGATATGAAATTCCTCTACGAAGTTGTGTCACCGCATTCGATGAAGACATGGTTCTAGAAGAGCATCCTCATAAGCTGGTTGAGATACCCCTTGTTTACAAATGGTTTAATAGTGATGCTTAGCTTCTTGAGCAACAAGAGTTGTTCCTGAATCTCTAAACAATTTTGGTTGACATCTGAACTCATTGAAAGAATTAATAGCTTAATCATTATGTTGAATAGGGACCTACCCTTGCCCCCCCCCCCCCCCCTTAAAAAAAATCGGTTACCCGCTATTCTAGCATTTCAAGCACTTGGGGAGCACTAGTAAATGTACACAAACTGCTGAGAACTTCATCAGGGACTCGGGGACTTGCTTGCCATTTCAGGGATGCTCTGGGTAGATTTCATGGATATTCTAGGCATGTAGTTTTAGTTTTGAGTCTTGAAAATGGACATGAATAATTAAATACCATTATCATTTTCTCCATCAATATCTTTTCGTATTACACTGAATCTAAATCTGTTTTACAAATTGCAGCTTAAAAGATGGGTTTAGTATGATGGATTTGTATTTGGATCCTACAACTAGCATATTGTAAATGACCAGAAAATATACCTATAAAAGGGTAAACACATAGAACAGTTAGACTCTTCTTTTATGAAGTGGCTAAGAGTTTTACAATTCTGGAAGTGATTAGATCATAGGATCCATATATTTGGGGATTCTACTTGTCTTTTGTGCACTATGGGCATGGAAAAGTTTATAAATTATGTTAGAACCAATGCCATTTCTAGGCCTAAGCCATGACAAATTCATGACAATGCAGAGATGTCTATGATTTCCCCGAGACTAATTATTCTAGGGAAGATGGATTCATTTGATTCAAAATGAATCCAACATAAATGTCACGTTTTTGGGTACTCCAGAATATAAAAAAATGATGAAAAAAGCTCATTAAATATACCTTCTATGGAATTCTAGAACCTAAAACTTTGTTTCAAATAATTGAACCCCATCGATATTTTAAATGTTGTCAAATTTTATAAATTCTGTTAAGGGAAATGAGCAAGGACAAAAATCCTTGGAACATTTATAAAGTGTAATGTAACATAGGATTTTGTAGTTCCTAGAAAATTCCAAAGCCCTTTCAACTATCAGGGGCAGGTGGGTATAAGAATACTGTCATTACTATATGCATCAAAAAACAATTTGATCAACAACAGAAATATGGTGAAGGGAGCAGATTTCAAAGAATGAACCAGTGTTTTCATTGGCATGTTCGAGGAACATAGATGGAATAGAGTGGACACTTGCAAGGATCTTCCTTATTAGCTTAAATTGGTTAATTAATAACTTAAATGGGTTCATTGGAATGATAAGTATAGTGATTGCAATGGATCTGCTTTACTGACATAAAAAGGAAGATACCAAAAAGGAGTGGAGTTGAACATTAAAAGTTTGGAAATATAATAGATTGCTAGTAAGAAATTCACTGCAATGGATTTCATTATATTCAATTTATTACAAAATGCTAGAACTGTTTCCTCAAGACTGTGGAAACTGCCACAGTATTGAATAATACTTCCCTCGTGCTTCCAGAGCATCATTTCATGTAATGATGCTTATACAAAAGATAAATTAATCTATCACAACTTTATCAATTGTTGTACCACTGGAAGTTGGAAAACCATGGACTAGATAAAATACAAGCCTTCAACCATGACCATCACTTCCATGATGCATTTTACAACAAAAAATATTTGTATAGATAAACATTGTGTGCTTGGATGAGAATTCCATGCTTGGAAAAAGGCCACATTGTGTGCTTGTCTGAGAATTTATGTCTTCCACTTTGAGGTTCAATGCATGGACAATCTTGGTTGAAAGCAGAGCTATAGAACAACCTGAAAAAAGAGCATCCACATTAAAATTTTGAAAATTAATCAACACCATCATTATCCTAGCATACCATAAACTATATGTGACCAGGAACTTCAACACGCATATATACACGAGCACACAAGATCTAAATAAACACTTTCACCAAACACACAACTAAAAGATAACAATCGATGTTGATTTGGGAAATAGGACAATTAACACTTTATTGTAGGCATAAAAGGACAGAACAACGTTTAGTGAACATCAACAAATCATGAAGAGGGCATGTTCAAAATAACATAACAATCTACTACGCTATCATATACTATTCCATGAAGGCAAAATCAGCTTGATGAAGTAATGAAAATCCAATGAGATCTCTAACTAGAGGCAAGGAATCAAAAATCCAACAACAAAAAATGCAATGATAAGGTTCAAACCTCATTGGCCTTTAACCATCTAACCAAAAATTTATAAAGATGTATAAATCTAATAAACACTGAACCATGAACATAGGTATGAGAACATAGTAACTACATGTTTAAGTATAAAAATCAAACATGTTGCATGAACATAAATAAGTAAAGAGATTATATTTGACAATCAACATGATGGATATGGAAAAAATAACAGCATGAGCAATGAACCCATATGATGCTCCTTCTCCTCAACCATGAACAAGCATAAAAAGGCACGTAAAGCCCATGACTTTGGCATAGGAAATACAATTAACACCTTAGTGGGGGAAAGGTGTTGACGACTGAACTTTGTTTCAGTGAGAAATGCATGGGAAGAAACATAAGCACTCACAATGATCACATTTGACAATCCTAATTTTTCAATGACCATGAATAGATTATGAAAAAGGTATTTTCATAACAACATAACAATAGGAAAACATAAATATACTTATCATATGAAAAAGGGCAACCCATCTGACGAGGCCATGAAAACCTAGCTTATTTATTCTTTGTGCATACCTCATTGATTCCCACTAGAGTTGAAGTCCTTCCATAAATGATCAGTCATGGTAGAAGATGATGCTTCTCCACTTTTTCTATAGTTACCTAGAAAAGTGTCAAACATTATCGCAAAGAAATTTTCTAGAGCATCAAGGTATATGTGCACACACAATGAAAGAGTGTCAAATGTTCCTGGCATGGCAAGTAAAGTTGGATGGTCTTGCATCTCTCTTTGGTCTTGGGTTATCGCCGTGGTTGGGGATTGTTCCATAGCTATAAAAATAAACATACCACATGTTAAAGAATGGTGGTGATCAAATACTTAAATCTAAAACCATGAATCTATTCAACACATGAAACTAACCTGGAACCATAGACAGGGCGTATTTGATCGATGACGTCCTCGCTTATTGAGGTATCGAAACTCAAATGGTTCATATTCTGATTGATCAACATTTAAATCAATTTGCAAACCATTGCTTTTTCTGTTGCTTCTTCTTTTCTTTGTGGGGCTAAGGAAACTCTTCTTCCTCTTCAAAGATGGATCAAGATAACCCAATCCAAGTGTGAAGTCAAAATCAGTAACGTGAAAATTATTGGCTTTATCCAACATTTTTTTAAGCATACCAGTCAACTAGATTGTGTTCGTCAAAGTAGTAGGAGGGTTATCTAAAATGAGATGTGTATAGCTAAACAACTCCTCCCTTGCCAAATGAAGTGCCTCGGCATCTGCATCAAAATATTTGTGGCCATAAGAGTAACATCGACATCTACATCATGGTTTTGAGGCTCTATATTGATCTTAGGTGGGTCATTGCATATGTTATCCTCTACATGTTGATGAAGCAATGGATTTGAATTATCTGAGTGGAAATACAACCAATTAACCTTTATGGCATGCTTGCAAATGTTTCCACAGATAGACCATGGACATTCACACATTATAAAATCTGTATGATACCAGGTGAAAAGGTATTTTTTACCTCCATCTGTCTCACTTCTCACCCAATACGCACAGGTTATGCTCTCATGAGGACAACAATCAGTATCTAGAATTTTTCTTGATCGTTCTGCTGATGATTCTAGTTGTTTTTCTCTCTTATAGTTGTTTATAAATCCTTCTTCTTTTAAGATTTCCTTGAACCGATAACAAGGTTCAACTGTTATTAGTAGCATATGCAATAACCAATCCATCCTACAGGCACATTTTTTCCTTCTATCAGATAGAAGTGTTGTTTTTAGGTAACAATGGTATGACTCAATAGCGTTATTGGTCTCCTGATTTGCATGAGGAAACTCCCGACAACCTTTCACCCACATACCTAATTGAAAATAGAAAGATGTCAATATCATTATATTACATTTATAGAAGAAAAAAATGCATATAATACGAAAAAAATGTTTAATTACGAATCTTATCTCCAGTGACTCATTTCTTGTTGAGATAGTCTAAGAACTTCTCTTCATCTGCAAATTTGATAAAAAATTGATTGATTGCATCTTCCACTTCATAATTGAGAGTGTATTTCATGATGAAACCTAACTCACTGAACATTTCATTGGCTTTTATGGAACTAGTGGCCAACCGATTGACATTTTTTAACCAAGCCCTCCGTACATGCCAAACAAATAAGATCACATCACAACCTGTGATCCTCTTGCTATATTCAATGCATTTTAGTGTGTTATTTTTAGAAAACAATGCAAGTTTGGTTATATCATGACAATGTTAAAATTACCTCAAGGCACTGATTTCAGCCAGTGCATCATCAACCATGAAAGCATTGACTTTCCAATCATGATGGGTTTAGAAACACTTGCGCATGAGCTGCTCCAGCCATATTGCAATATCATTTGATGTGTTTCGTGATGCCATGACCCATGCAACAGGCACCCCACTTTGTTGTTCATCAAATGCCATGAGTGTATACAACTGATACTGCCATTTTCAACATTACATAGAATCAAATACAAGTTATTAATCATTCTAAATGTATACAACTTAAATAAATATATTCAATCAATGACTGACATCTGACTTACCCCATATTTATTTGTGTTAAATGTTGAATCCGTGGCTATTAAGCTATTGTGTGATAGCTTGACCATTGTCTCCAACATCCATTTTGTTTGAATCCCTATTATAAAAGGGACCTCCACACCATTTGGCTTTTGGTAAAAGAAAAAATCTTCTTGATGCTTTTGATACCAAAGGTTTACACTCATTTCATATTTTTTGTGAAGTTGATAATTTCGCTTCGCCCACCTATTATAGATGTTTACAATATCTTTCCTGCATAAGAAGAAATCTCTATCTCGAGTTGCCACATCAATGTCCACATGTCTCTTAATGTGGGTTCTATACACTACACCAACAAGGACTCCCAAAAAGAAATAACTCTCTACATATGCAACAATGTCCCTTGAAAGCTTTTGCCTATGCAAGGTCCTGGTCTCACCTGAAGTGTCACATTGACCATGACAAGACCAACCTCCCCCATCTTCAGGTTCATACATATTTAAAGTTAATATTTCTATATCGAGAATTCCATGCATAACTTTCACAATAAAGTGGCATTGGCAACCCCTCTTCTGCACAAATGAGGTCCTTTGTTTAGTTGGAATATTTCCTCTTTTGTCCTCTGGGCCAAATGAACAATGGTAACTACACCAAAAATTTAAAATGTTAGTACATACAAAGAAAGATAATCGTGGTTTCAAAAGATCTAAACAATACATATTTTAAATACTCCCATCTCATATTACAATGTAGCGGTAGCTCTTTCTTTTGGTTCTTTTTCTGTTTTTCGTATGAATTTACATGGAGTAATAGGATTTTCTTCCTCTCCTTTCATAAAGTTAGCAACTCATCGTAACGGGATTACGACAACTCGATCAATACTATTGTTTTTTCTATTTATTTCCTTCCAAACCAAGTCTTTACTAGAGAACGTCATTTTTCCTTTGACGTCTTGCACCTCAAGATCCATGAAATATTGCCATTTGCTTTACTTTCCCATTTTGAAGTGATCTGGTCAAATAATATGCAAGGACATCAGAACCGAACTTTCAATTTTAGTCATTTTTATGGGCTGAATAATTGAATTAGATCTGGAATTTTTACATGAGCTAGAACAGGGTTTCTATGGCTACCTGGGAATATTTGTAGTCTTACATGGAATTTCTTTGGTCGTGCATAAGATTTGAAGTTAAAATGAGACATACCAGTTTTAGAAGAACCAAATTTGCAATGCCAACCACATAAATCCAACATCGAGAGATGATTTTAGATATGAACGATAATATTTCAGTTTTCTTCAACATTCTAGCATTTAACCTTTTATGAAACAGTGGGTATTATTTCCCCTTTACTTATTGTTTACCTATTGTTTTATTATTTCCGCTTTACTTATTGTTTACTAGTATGGTTCATTTGTGTCTAATTTCCATGTTCTTGTGTACGGATGTAGACATCATCATCATCACCATGTGCTGATATTTATTGGTACCGTTATAATTATCTCACTTTGACTTCTTGCACCCATCATGCTTCACTATGTGCCATGGTTGAAAGTCCCTAGGGTGATCTATTAAGTCCAGAATATATTACGGGTATGGAAGATCAATCGTCATAGTAATATCCCTGCTAATCACATGGACCACCTAGCTAGACGAAATTGATGTGTGTCGATTGCAATTGATTTTTTTCCACAAAGAGGGTCAACCCACACGTGTGCCAAAAATTGATATATGATTGTATTTGTTGCTCCCATTTGCTGCATAACAGGTAGCATGAAATTCCAGCTAGGTTAACTGTTCAGTGCTAGTAAGGCATCAAAGAGTCATCCCGTGCCCATGGTTATATGGTGGAGTGTCTAGTCATGTGAAGCTACTTGCTGGTTTGATTTATTAGTTACGAAAACATGGTGTTTGACCTATGGAAGGTGGTCTCCACAAGAAGATTGGATTCTAGCAGTCAATCATTTTGCTTTCCTTCATGATGCAAGGTTCTACATTGTGCAGACAATACATTAGCTTAATGAATATACTCCCTGGGGTTGATTCTATACAATATGTTGCATGTTAACCAATTTTATAAGATTGTCAAATTTGTCCACTGCTCAGTGAGTTCACTGAGCTCAACTCCAAAACAAGCCAAGTCTTCCCATTTTATCAAAACTCAGTTAAATCTTGTCAAAGTCACCAAAACTCGACAAGTTTGACTTATCTTACGCAATTTACTCAGCAAGTTTGACTATGTTCAACCAACATTTACCTATTTTAAGTTGTTTTTGAGTTTTAGAATTTCCTTAAATTCACCTCAATTGTGGATGTATTGAAATGTATTGTTCCTCATCAATATAATTCTAGGCAATCCCTTCCACTTCCACTAGTATTATGGTACTCTTATGTGAAGAAGGTAACTCATGTTAGCCTTGAGTTTTCACAGTTCGATTATGTTGGACATAATCTTCCGAGATTTCTTTCCTATAAATAAAGTAGGAGAATGCAAAGATGAAGGGACCCTTTGAAAATGAAACAAAGGGTTGCACCATTGTATATCTCTGATTGCACATTAATGAAAAGACCATAATGGAGTTACCTATTATGGCCCGACAGATTCAAACTCTTGCTCTTTGGCTTTTCCCAGTCATTTCCCTAGTCCAGGTCATGTGACTAATGGTAACCCCCAAAATGTGTTGTGCTCTAGGTCTGCAGTAAAAATCTTCTAATAATATAGTTTTCCAGGTAGTGGCAATAAATCAAAATACAATAATCACTAGATATTTGATAAACGATGTTTGGCCGCACCTATGTGAAGATGACAACTATGAAAAGAAGCCTTCCTATTAGGAAATAAAGCTACAACCACTGCATAGGAAACAGAAGACTTGCTCAAATATTTTGTCTACTTTTAATCGTATCCATCAAGTAGGGCATTATCCTCCTTAATAGTTTTTGGATTTGATAAAAGAAACCATGCAATTTAGAATATTTTCAAAACTGATCTGGTCCGACCTTATCCTTGCCCTCAACATTCGGACAAAATAACCAAGTGCCTTCTCCCCATCCCCAATGTTTGCATATCCTGCCTCATTGACTTGCTTACATAAAATTGATAGTTCGATAGCACGATGGATTTTCCTTGCTCATGGAAACGACAGATTATATATAATAAGACACGCAGATGATAAGATTTTTCGAATCAACAGACCAAACCAATCGACATGGCTTTAGATCTTGCTTGAAGGGAGCGCGTTGTAAATCATCAAGTTACCTAATTCCAAATGTTAGTTTTAGACCCCCGACGGATCATTTGCCTACGAACCCCTCCACACAATTAATTATTGAATTAGTTTTTGGCTTCTTGGGTTCAGTGATTTTATTGCAACGTTGTTATGTCGAACAATTTGGTACCTCAGTGTGATAATGTTCATCATCATCACCAGCAGGGCATGGGAGCCTGCGTTGAGGTTGGACAATATGCTAGGATAAATTGAAGGGCTTAGAAGGGACAACATCGTTTTAATGATGGTTGTCGTGAAGCTGAGACAATAAGAGAAATCCACTAGGAATTAAGCAAAAGAGTAAGACCTTGTTCCTCAATCATACATGCACACAACGAAAAAGAGCAGAAAAATGAACCAGATGATTGAACCTGCCTCTATCTGTCACCTGGTGATGGGGAGCTTGGTTTACTAAATGTTTGTCGCCTGGTGACGAGTCAATGGTGGTGAGTTGTAGAGCGCGGGATGGAGTTTCTGCACGGACGCAATTGGTGAGCTGCAGAGGGGGGATGGAGTTTCTGTGGGAGTCTAGCTGGTGAGGGGAGCTGTAGAGCCAGGATGGAGTTTCTACGGGAGTCTAGCTGGTGAGGGGAGCTGCAGAACCTGCAATTTGCTCCAAATTCAAAAAGGAAAGGATCATAGAATCTGGCAAACTCCGAAAATCTGTTAGATGAGATTCCATCAGCAATTGATGTGGAACGGTGGCGGAGGGTGGTAGAGCTGGTGAAGGGTGGTGGATGGCGGAGGAATTGCCGATGGCCGAAGCCAGACGTTTTTTCAGGTGGCGATGGAAACCGAGAAATTATTCCACCTTGTTAAACTACTCCATTTCTTTACATGTGATGCCCAATTTCTTCATTACAGCCACCGTGTACGGATGGATTACCCACACCAATAATTTTGAATGGAGTTATTCACTAATTTCTTTGCATGCGATGCCCAATTTATTCATTACCGCTTTCGTGTACGGATGGATTACCTACACCAATAATTTTGAATGGAGTTATTCACCAATTTCTTTGCATGTGATGCCCAATTTCTTCATTACTGCCATTGTGTACGAATGGATTACCCACACCAATAATTTTGAATGGAGTTATTCATCAATTTCTTTGCATGAGATGCCAAATTTCTTCATTACAACCGTTGTGTATGGATGGATTACCCACACCAATAATTTTGAATGGAGTTATTCACCAATTTTTTTACATGCAAATCATGATGCCCAATTTCTTCAGAGTCGTCTACCGAGGTAGAGGAATTCTAATTCTGAATGCATATTGGTGGAGGAACGTGAATTCAATGTATCTTCAATGGACGCCCGCCATAAAGGTGACCTCCATGCTCTCTTGTCATTAAAAAATGCTATCACACACGATCCTGACGACTTGCTATCCAATTGGATGGTAGAAAACTCCGATAACATGTGCTCACGGTTCGGTATTCACTGAAGAGAAAACACCAAAAGAGTGGTGGCCTTTGACCTCTCTCCATCTGATGGAGCATTGCGAGGTAAACTTTCTTCATCTATCGACAATCTCTCATTATTGAACACATTGATTCTTTCCGTTAATGCTTTGAGTGGAGGAATTCCAGCTGAGTTTGGCCACCTTAAAGGACTACAAACATTGGGCCTCACCAACAATATACTCAACGGTCCTATTCCAGTTGAGTTGGGCATGCTACAGAACCTAGAGCACCTGTACCTCGACCTCAATATGCTCAACGGTCCTATTCTTGTCAAGTTGGGCTTGCTCCAGAAGCTAAAGTAACTTGACCTCAGCGCCAATTCGATCAATGGTTCTATTCCAATGGAGTTGGGCTTGCTACACAAAGTAGAGTACCTTGGCTTCAGCAGCAATACGCTCAGCGGTCCTATTCCTATCGAGTTGGGCCTACTCCAGAACATAAAGTACCTTGATCTCATCGACAATTCGATCATTGGTTCTATTCCAATGGAGTTGGGCCCGCTACACAAAGTAGAGTACCCTGGCTTCAATAGCAATACACTCAACGGTCCTATTCCAGTCCAGTTTGGCATGCTACAGAAGCTAGAGCACCTGTACATCGAAGACAATATGCTTAGTGGTCCTATTCGTGTCGAGTTGGGCCTGCTCCAAAAACTAGAGGAGCTTGACCTCAGTAGCAATACACTCAATGCTCCTATTCCAATCCAGTTGGGCCTGCTACAGAAATTAGCGTACCTTGACCTCAACTCCAATACGCTCCGCGGTCCTATTCTAGTGGAGTTGGGCCTGCTAGAGAAGCTAGGGTCCCTGTATCTAGACGACAACAAATTGTTACGCAAAATTCCATGTGAATTGGGTAATTTGACACAACTTTCAGATCTATCCATTTTTGGTCATAGTATTTCAGGTTCTATTCCCTCTGAAATATTTATACTTCCCCTCTCTACTTTGTCTCTTAGTTTTAACCTCACAGGGAGGATACCTAATTACATTGCTAAATTGACCAAATTAATTTCCTTACAACTTTATGAATGTGGGCTCACTCACATACTTGAGGGCATTAGCAATTTGACCTGGTTGACTGACTTAGATTTCTTTGGTAACAAACTCACTACGATACCGGAAGGTATTTCCAATTTGGTTAAGTTAGAGTACTTAGATCTTATTAAAAACAACATCACTCACTTAAATGAAAACATTACCGCTTTATCTCAATTGACAGAATTAAATCTCTTTGACAATAATGTGAGCAGTAACATATTTAAAACAATTTTCAATTTGACTAATCTGTCATACCTAAGTCTGTCTCAAAATAAACTCATAGGTCACATTCCTAAAACCCTTGTCAATTTAAAGAAGATTATATACTTAAAATTCTCAAACAACAATCTCGAAGGGACAATTCCCAGAGCTATAGGAGACCTTCATTCTTTGAATGAATTATATTTAAATTCAAACAATTTCACTGGGAAGATTCCTAATAATATTAATAATTTGGTTTCGCTTAATGCATTATATTTATCAGAAAACAATTTGGAGGGACCTATTCCTAGTATCTGCATCTATAACTCCACTTCTTTAAATATTTTCTCCGCTCATTCTAACAATTTTTCTGGGACTCTAACCTCATCATTTGCAAATTGCACCTAGCTTATAATATTGGATTTAAATAATTGTGGATTTAGAGGCGAGCTTCCTTCAACCCTGGCAAATTTGAGTAAATTGGGATTTTTAAGTCTTAGTTATAATAATTTTCAAGGTATTATTCCCCAATGGATCACAAATTTTACCAGCTTGTTTTTGTTGGATTTATTAGACAATGATTTTAATGGAAGCATACCATATGATCTTGAAAGACTGCAAGGGTTTGCAATACCTCAATTTTATTTCTTTGAGCTTTATTTCCAAACCAAAGAATACATAAAAGGGATTGAGTATAATCTGTCATATATCTTGATTACAAATGTTATATTTGATTTGTTTAGGAATAATCTTTCTAGAGAAATCCCCAAAAGCATAGGCAACATGAGAAGCTTGGGATTACTAAATTTCTCTGGGAACCAATTGGAAGGAAAAGTACCAGTGTCTTTTAGGGAGATACCTACTTTGGAGCAGTTGGACTTGTCAAAAATAATTTGGATGGAGAAATTCATCAAGAGCTCTCTCAATTATCAATGTTGGCTTATCTAGATGTTTCATCTAATAACCTATGTGGACCAATTCCAGGAGGGACACAATTTTACACTTTTAATGAGTCTTCATTTCAAAGGAATAAGTGCTTATGTGGATATCCTCTTCTAGGATGCAATAAAAAAATATATGAAGACAACCAGTGGAGACAGTGGCAGTGAAAGTAATATCAAGAGAGGATGGTTAAGCCATGTAAATGAGAAGATGTCTTTGATAGCATTAGGGATGGGAATTGGGATAGGGTTTGGGGAAATTGTTGCTATGTTCATTGTTTGGGATAAAGCAAGGTATAGGGTACTTGGTTTACCTCCCAACAACATAAGAAGGCCCTTTTATGGCCTCTACCAATTCCCTACATAGCTCAATAAAATTTGTATGTATAAATCAATATTTTAATGTATGTAATGCCAGTTAATAATACAACTTGAATGTTATTTATTCATATACCATGTATTGTTACTTAACAATATGGTGTTTGGATGTTGACATAAATTATCTAGCTTTGTGGAAGAATATAAAATAGAGTTTAATAATTTCTTTCAATACAAGAATGTTATTATATTTATTGAAAGTGTTAATTATTATAAAACTAATGTAGATAGATGTATTTGTATTGATTAAGAATTAAGAAAATAGAAAAATAAATACTAATTTATTTTTTATTAATAATTTACTATTTTCTCCCATAGGGTTTATTGTAGATTTCTATGGAGTTTTGTTGTTAAAGCATTTTCTAGTATAAATTTCATTGATTCAAAATTATGTGGGCAAAAATCTAGCCATGCTAAAGGTTTTTGTGGCCGAGATCTGCTAGGATTACTGGGTGATTTTGATGACTTAATTGCCCCTGATTCTGATTACTCAAGCCATAAGTTAAATGTGTGAGTAATCACAAGTCTCACATAACCTCACCAAACAAACAAAAAACTAGTTAACTATTTTTTAAAAAAATTCTAAAATTTAAATACAATTATTTTTAAATAAAATAACAAAATCAAGTCACAATGAAAATTATAAATTATCAATGCTGATAACAATTAATAAATATGTCAACTTTAAATACCTTTTCCAAATTTATTAATTGTGAGGAGAGATAAGACCCGCAATTACTTAATATTTGATATTTTTCTGGAATTAAATTTTAATGGTTGAGTTGTTTTTGGAACGAGTCAATGTGTTGCTGGAGAACATGAGAACATGAAATAGCCGGCAAAGCCAATTCATAACATAATGAGACTACACCGTTAATTTTATGTGTTATGTTACGGATAACCGATGTTTTAGTGAATTTTAATAATGATAAGCGTATTTCGATGGTGCTGCTCAAAATGGCTCATGTGGTTGTGGCATTCACATCATCATGAATGAAAATGATCAATATCTCATTGCCTGGAATGGAGGAAAGGGCACGAATAGTAAAGCTGAGGTGACTGCTCTTGCAGGCCTTTTATCTATCTGCCTTTTCTTTAACATTCAGTTTGTGTCAATTTTTGGAGATTCAAAAATCATGGTTGATTTTGTAGCAGGAAAGAACCATATCAACAGCCCTCACCTTGCAGGTTGGTTGGACAAAATCAGGTTCCTTTGGAGGAAGTTGGAAGGGTGCTCCATCCAGCACATTTACAGATCACAGAACCAGCGAGCAAACATCTTATCAAAGGAGGGCCTCCTTTTGGAACCGGGTATATGGAACATGAAGGTAAAAACTGGCGAGGAAATCTTCTCTATCCAGGACTTTTCCTTACCAGGCTCTTCAATTCAAATCTTTTTGTTTTTTAGTTTTGCATCTGTCTCTAGTACTTTTGTCTTTTTCTTCCTTCCAGCTCTTTGCTTAAAGTTTATGGCTGAAGCAAATTTGAAATCTGTTGAACAAGTTTCTGAATACTTGTTTCTCTCTTTGGAGAGAACTTTATGCTCCTATTCAGCGATGTATCTGTTTTTTGCCTGCACTTTTGTCAGCTCAATGGGCTAGCCAAATTTTTGGAAATCCTATCTCTAGGCTAAAAATAGCCCCTATGAAGATCTTTCTGTCAAATGTATCTGTCTCTTTATATATCTTATATAATATATCATGCTTTTTCGTTCTGAGAAAAATTAAAATAAAATTTGATATGTTATTTTTATTAAATTAATTTATTTAATAAAATTTTATAAAGGATATTTTTATTAAATTTACTTTATTTAATAAAAATTATATCTTTTTTTAATTTTTTTTTTTAAGTGTGGTAAAAATACATTACACGTAAAGATTCAACCTATCATTTATCCCCTGTTAGTAAGGTATAATGGGTGCCTATTTTTTTATTAATCGTTCATTTAATTAAAATCAAATCATAATTTGTAACATTCATTTATATATATATAATTTTATCTTTTAGTATCTAATTAATTAAATTAACTTGAATCTTATTGTACAATCATAATTTTTTCAATGTAAATTGTATATTTTTATTAAATCAACTTGAGATTTATTATGCAATCATATTTTCTGTTGATCATACATTTTTGCTGGAGATTAATTAAGAAGCCTGATACGTTAGACTCATGGGATCAGACCGATTCACTTGCAATGCCTCTTCCGTTTGACTTACAGTATTCGTGTAGCAAACCGTCTTTATTTGTCGATGGGATTCATGCGATCTTATTTTTCTAAGAGTTTTCAAATTCCAAACTTAATTTGATGAGAAATGTATGAATATCCAGAACCATATTGATGGGATAGGTATTTTCATGAACTAGAGAGATATTAGGAGTAACTTTAATCGAAATAATTTATAAATTAGTTTGGAAAATAAGGCGGGTGAATATACTCGCTTTGGATAGGCATCATCTGTTAACTCAATATGCTGTTGGAAGCTCTGGGTCACCCGCATCTGGCAATATGCTAGCCTGTTCCAATTTCATATATAGATCTGTAGAATATATATATATATATATATATATATATATATTATTTTTATTTTTATATTTATTTTTATATTATTTATTTTTTTTCAGAGAGAAAAAGCTCAATAGTATTATATAAGATATATAACGGCCAAAATATTGCATCATCGCTGAGAAATAGGTTCGCCCAATCTGAAAACAATATACTCCAGATAGGACTGATCCAATATATCCTCAATATGCCAATATTTAGATATACAACATAATACATTATATGGAGATACAACACAACAATAGGATGATGGAGGAGAGTATGCCACATCATCAAAAGTCCAGGAAATATAGGATCAGTTATCCACCTGCAGGACAAGACAGTGGCATATACAAAAATACAAAAGTATAGAAAATAGGAAAGACATACCTAGGCTTTTGAATGAAAATATGTTATGTACTAGGGAGAGAGAATTCCTGAATAGGAAATCTTTCTGTTTCAAATATTACCTCCATATTCCAGATGCCCGGTTGAGCGAGTAGACCCTTCTTAGATACTATATCTGCGTGAACATTTTGAGATCTATAATTATGACGAATAGAATAGCCCTCCATCTTCCTCCACATATCCATGATTCTATTCATCCGATTGTCAAGATGTTGTTTTTTGATATGGTGTTTCTCAGTGACATGGTCAATAATGAGTTTGGAATCTTCATAGATCTAAAGAGTTTGTATATTTACAAACTGACAAATGGAAAGAAGGCTAGCTAGAGCCATAGCCTTTGCTTTTATATTGGAGCCCCTTCCTCCGTTCTAGCAAATTTGATATTGCATATTATCCTCCATAAAGATATAAATGCCACATCCGCAGATATCATTTTGAGCTGCTCTGTCAAAACACGCCCTTGGACAAACTGTAAGTTCTGGATAAAGATCTGCATGATTTGATTTATTACTCTGTGTAGGATTTGCTTGGATATAGTCCATTGAAGATATTATGATATCGAACACTACCATGAATGGTTCCTTTCGGTCCTGAAAAATGATATGATTCCTCCACTTCCATATAAGCCAGATGACAAGAATGATGATAGGCCTCCATGTAGCTTTTTGACCGCTCCACCAAAGAAAAGCCTCTATTATGGAAGAATGAGAACTATAGGGAAATCCAAAATGAGCAGCAAGGCGATGCCAGAGTTACTGAGATAAATGACATTGGAAAAACATCTGAAATTTGTTTTCTACAGCAGATTTACATGCATAACAATATCCAGGACCATTCCAGCTTCTCTTCTGTAAATTATCCCATGTCAAATTTTTGTTATGGAATACCAACCATGAGAATATGATGGATTTTTTAGGACAACCAGTCTTCCAATAGATTACTGGAAAAATGAGATGTGTCTGGTCACATTTAATACTGATAAGGTTTGTATATATCTCCTTAACACTTACAGGCTCCATACCACATTTTCCTTTCCAAATGAGGACATCATCATCCAATATGCGGCAAAAACCACAGTTTCTCAAACATCCCATAACCTGCTCCCACTGACGCGCCAGATCACCAGACATACCCATACAAGTGGAATCCTTCCAAATAGGAATAGGGCCCTGCCATGCTGCAATAAGCTTGTTCCAAGTAAAGAAACCCTTTCTATGAAAGAAGTTTATAAGACTCTGAGATATATCAATGAAATCTCCATCTCCCATGATTGGATCAATGCCTATAAGGATCTTATTCCCAGTTTGTAAGCTCCAGACCAAATTTTTTAAGAAAAGAGTTTCAACTTTACGGAAACTCATCCAGGTTGCAGAACCATAACCAACCCCGATCTTTCCCATTCTGAACCAATATGAAATATCTTTATTGCCATGTATTTTTTCTTTATAGTCATGCTCCATGGCCCATCCCCAAAAACGCCCCTCCAAAGAGACTTTCAAATTAATGCCTTTCCGAAAGTCCTCAGGTCGAGAATGTCCCAGCCTCCTAACTTCTTTGGAAAGGAGATATCAGATAATTTAGTTAAATGATATTTCCTTTTCTCCGATTGACCACCCCAAATAAAATTTGCAGTAAGCCTATCCATCATATGGATGATGCTCGTAGGAATGTAGAATAGATGAGCCCAGTACACTGATAATTGAACCAACATCGATTGAGTTAGCACAACTCTACCCGCCATGGAGAGACATTTATATTCCCACCTAGAAATCCTTTTATAGTATCTGTCTAGAATCCAGAGCCAATCTGATTTTGAATATCCCTTAGCTTTTAATTGGAACCCAAGATATTTCATCCCATATTTGATGGATCTCGCTTCAATCCCATATAGAGAAGTTAAAAATTCAATAAGATCCATGTTAGCATCATTATGATAAAAAGATGATTTGGATTCATTAATATGCAAACCTGTAGCTCTTTGAAACCGAAGCAATATGCCATGGAGACATGTCCAAGTAAGTTTGCATAGCATGCCAAAAATAAGGATTTCATCCACAAATAAATTGTGGGATATAAAGTTGTTCTTGCATATCTTCATAGTCCGACATCTATCTACCAAGACTGCCTTGTTGATGTGGAGACTTAATGCATCCATAGCCAATATGAATAATGATGGAGATAATGAACATCCCTGGCGAATTCCTCTTGCAGCCGAGAAATAAGATGATGGAAAACCATTAATAATGACATCATAATTAACATTATCCATGCATGACATGATCCAGCTAATCATATTGGAATTTAGACCAATTTTTGCAAGGAGAAATCTCATGAAGCCCTAGTCAAGGCAGTCATATGCCTTTCTAAGATCAATCTTCAGGATCACAGCTTCACTTTTATTTCTATGCATAGAAAATAAACCTTCCTGTGTATTTGCAATAGCATCCAGACTATTCCTACCTTTAAGAAACCCATGCGGGTCCCTGGATAAGAATATAGAGAGGGTGTCCTTAATTCTCCCAACAATGATTTTTGAAATAATTTTAAAAGAAATATTGCATAGAGATATAGGTCTGAATTCCTGGAAAGAGGATGCATCTGGATTCTTCATGATGAGAGCAATAAGAGTAGAAGATATGAGCTGATGAATATTACCTATTATTCGAGATTCCTTGACCATCCCCAGCAAGTTTGTTTTAATGAGGTCAAATAAATGAATAAAAAATTCAATCATCCACCCATCCGAGCCAGGACTCTTGTCTTTCTCAAAGGATTTCATGACCCCCAACAGTTCCTCTTCTGTTACTTGCTGGAAAAGGGATTTATTTTGGACTGCATCAAACATTTGAGGATACAGGGCAATCCCCCAGTTAATGTCCTCAATCCTACCATCTCCGGTTCTTCTATATTGATTTTCAAAATATTTGACTGCCTTATTAGATATGTCTTGCTGCGAGTGAAGAAATCCCCCCTCCCCATCATTTATCTTCCAAATAGAGTTTTTTTCACGCCTAGAATTTGCAAATCTGTGAAATTTTTTTGAGTTCCTATCTCCTTCTTTAAGCCAAATTGTTATAGCTCCAAATCTCACCAGTATGGTTTGTGATGCTTCAGCCATGGCCTAGGGCAACCCCTCCTTCCAGACCTGGTCACATATCTAAAAAACAGTGTTTTATTCCCTGTACGCGACATTGCCCTGAGTTAAACGCGTGTATACGCGGGTTCTACATAGCTAACCCGCGTATATGTATTAAAACACTTAAAAAATATAAAAATTCTGTATTTTCGGGCGAAGATCGCGGGTTTCACCTGCTGATCACCTGTTAGTGCCCGTGGCCTCAACTGTCCCCAACCAATTCCTAACTAAAAAACTACCTTGGAGTTGGTATAAAAAGACATCATGAGGGAGGCCTAAGAAGGAGAAATTTTTGAGCAAAGTTATTATACTGATTTTCTATCCCCCTGATCAGGTCTGAAGACCCTTGTGCCTTTTGCACCTCCCCCATCTTGTATAGGAAACCCTTGTTTCCTTTGTGTTTGGATGTTCATTTTTTCCCATCACATCTTGGAGAGAGTAATGGAGGGTGACCTACTAGTGGCT
>APFE031147568.1:0-10047 GCA_000404065.3 Pinus taeda | reverse complement strand
CCCATCAAGTGAGTCCACCACCTATCGATATAGCTTCACAGCAGGTCGAGGCAGGAGTCAGTAAGTAAGCGGTTGCTACCAAGGAAGAGAGACAAAGCAAAGCAGCCCAGTCAATTAACCGTGTGGATACTCCCTCGAGTAATCCACCACTGGTCGAACCGGTTACAGTACTAGATGAGGTGGTGGTCAAACAAGAATGGATAGAGTTGTGTGAGCAATGGAGGCTTCCTGTTAAGCAAAAATATTAGCTGCAATTCAAAGAAACAATACAACTCAAAACAGAGGTGAAGAGGCTAAGAAGGCAGGTGCACCGGTTGAAGAAACAAGTGAAGAAATATAAGTGGCATGATAAGAAGCCCAAAGCCACGATGGCCGAAGCAGAGGCACAGGTAGATGAAGTGGAAACAACCTCTATTGCCACTCAGACAGACCTTATCGAGTATTTGTTTGAAGGCAGTGAGTTTTCTTTGACGGCTGAAGTACAAACTTGGAAATCCACCATGGCGCGATATTAGAACGAAGTGAAGAGAGCCCAAGAACGAGCATACACGACTATCTTCCAATATGTGGAGCACATAGATATAATGTGATTGAGGTATGCAAAGCAGCAACTCAAGGTGGAGCGGCTGGAAAGGCAAGTGGCAGAATTGAAATCCGACAAAGAACGAATTCTCAATTTAGCACAGGAGGTGATGGCATGTCACCCTCCTGCTTCTAGTTACTCTTTATTTTTGCATGAATGTTTTCTTTTCTTCTGTTTGGAAAGCATCAAGAAAGAAATTAGTCATGAGATTGAGGATGGTGTACAGTTCCTCCAGATATTGAGAGCCCATGATGTGCCAACTTAGCATTTGATGTGTGAGCTTTACATGCATGAGTATCTCCTACGTGTTGATAGAGAATTTAATCCGGTTCCATATGTGGGGGACATTCATTTGAGGGCCCTCACCTCTTACACTTTCAATCAGATAAGCTGGTAGAAGGCTTCTAATACGTTTGAGTCAAATCAGGTCACAAAGCCTTTTATGGTAAGAGGAGAACCCGAGAGATCAGTGACTATGTACAATAAGCACGATACATTTTTAGAAATTGTGGGAAACGGGGAACGGATGTTGAAGACACAAAAGTGGTGCATTGATCTCTGTGTCAAGCAATTAGTCACGTTTGAAGCTGAGGCCCTGGATAGTTGTAAGAAAATGTTGATGATGTCACCCACATCTGTCCGGAACAGAGAACCGTTTGGAGCACCAAATTTTGCACGAGCACTCAGTAGGGTGACACGTGTGCCACATTTCGTTGCAATAGCCACTTCTCCTACAGGTCAATGCTCCTTTTGGCACTTCCTAAGAAACTTACAAGAAATTAATAGCGTGGAAAAATTCACCTGCTCATCACTTATAGAGGATATTAATATCCCCCTCCATCCACAAACTGCACTGTATTTTTCTATCAGCTCTTTACCAACATCATTTTCATTCTTTTTATGAAATGGTTAACCCATAATCCTAGATATGAGTTATGAATCAATTTCTATAGGTTCACAGAGCCACATTTCTATTTTGTACGCAACCGGGAGTAATTTAACACAAATATTTACTTCATTACTAGACCAAAATGGGGGATATCTAACAAATTTAAAATACTTGATTTATCAACCCCCTTAGTCCATTGTTGAGGTTCACAAACCCGTGGAAGTCTTGGTTGGACTATGATAGTCATGTACTTTACCTGAGCAAATTGGGGAAAATTGTTGGGGTATGTGACAAAGTGTTCATTAAATTTCAGCTTGTCGATCATGTTGAGCATGCCACCTTATTTGATAACACCTTTCAGAATTGAAGGTGTTAACAATTTATACTTTGGCTCTTTCAACAACTGAGTTTTTTATTTTGCAACAAGTTGTGGAGGCCGCAAACCACTAGCGACTTTTGTCCTTGATTTATTGGGAACTAATGATGAGGCCATGGCATATGTATCTAACAAATACAAAATTCATTTGCAACTACATTTTGATTAGTTTTTTGCTTCACGCCTCGACTTTACTCTTACAAATATGAGACAATTAGAAAAGAACTGGATGAAGTCTTAGTGACTTACATGCCTTGTGCACAATTTCAAGAACAATAACTTTTAGTAATCTTGGTTATATCTTATAATAACTTCACTAGGCATGAACATAGTTTGTGATTCTAGCCATGGTAGAATTCATGCCAAGCAACCTTCCTAACATTTCTGCTGATCTAGGACACATTTTTCTTTAATAGATTTAATGTCCCTTTTAATATATTTCCACAATGCCCATCCACATGGGTGGCACATGCTTTTACTGGTTCCTTTTTCTACAATTTCTTGGTTTCTATTGGCATCATTGACCACTAGATGTAGTCAACTTTTCATGTTATCACTCGTCCTACACACTTTCCTTGAATGCTTATACACGTGGCTGTGCAATGTTCTTGGTGCACAATGTGTTAGCCCTTCACTGCAACAAGATATATCTACTTTTCCAGGTTAGTCACATTGTTCCTGCCAACACAACATTCTTTGGGCTCTCTACTTCACAATGTTGACCTGTGAATGCCAATAAGGTTACAAAAACAAATATTTTTTACCCTTACAAACACATCAACTTTGGAAAGTGGGGTAATTGTCTCTAGACAATTTTAGTTGGTTCCCTTTGACAAGTTCATTCATGGGATCCTCATTCAGTTTCTCCGATTGTATTGTCATTGCATTTGTGACATACTGCATAAGATACAATCCAAGCTAATGCATATGAAATTTCCTAGGGTGTTTCATAAATTCGTTGTCATACATCAACACAAGATCATCAACCTGGGATTTATTTTGCTTGATATGGAAATCATGCCATGCCTTTTCCCTAGCCTTCACCTCCTAATAGGTCAACATTTTTCACCTCTCGAGTTCAATAAATATGGAGAACTAGAAATGAAAAGGTTTGTTACTAAACTACATATAAACGTATTTTTATAGGAAGAAATCATTTTTTCCAAACACGCTTGCAAGCAATATTTCAAAATACAATATTTTCAAATGTTCTATTTTGGTTTGATTTTCTCTACGGGAGCATCTAATGTGCAACTTTATAATTTCAATACATAAGGTTGGTTTTTTAGTAAATTGACATATAATTGTAGTCTAAACCTCTCTAAAATGACAATTTGAGGTGCTAAGATTTGGTAATAAATTAATGAAATAAATAACACTAATATGATTTTACGGTTATGTAATAGCCTTGGGAGATTGCATTAGAAAAGATAAACACCAAACAAGCAAACTTAGGAAAAAAGGACAAGCAAACAAAAAGATAACTCCTCGGAGAACCACATTAAAGAAAAATTCAATTGTCTAATTAAACAGAACAACATATAAGTGAGAGGAAGAAGCTTACCTTAAGAATGTCATTGCAAACAGTAGCACAATAGTCTTTGTGCCATTAATATTTTCTCAAGTAATATTGTCAAGTTGGAAGTGATAGGTTTGGAGTTGAAAGTAAGATCACCAAGTGAAATTCTATTCAAGATGGAAAGGTCCTGTTGTTCCCCACCTTGTGAAGAAGGATCGCCCCTTTCTCTTTCATTATTCCTATCAAAAGAACCTTTTCTCCTTTTGTCTCCCTCCCTTTAAATTTTCTTTCCGATTCAATTATCCTTTTCGACTTCTCATAAATTGAACCTTTTCTCATTTTCTCTCACTTTAAATTCATGTTCCCATTCCCTTTCAATTCCCCCCACGAACCTTTCAAAAAATACTTCTTGCTCGATAGCACCGTGAAACCCTCTATAGTCACTTTCCCTTTTCGTCTCTACATCATCCCAAATTCTTGTTCATATTTTGATCCCTCTTTGATAGCAACCTCCCTTGACTGGACACTCAACCTTCCAGAATATATCCCTTCTCCCCTTGGCTAGTTTGTTTCATAAAGCACTCTGCAATCCATTCCAATATACTTTCTTTATTTGTTAGTGATAAGTAACTAGGTCAAATCCCAATGAGTTTAGGGTAGCTTTTTTGACATAAAAGAAATTCTCTAACATGTCAAATAAAATAATCCTTCGTAGGTGACAACATGCAAAAAATGAGTTTAATATGTTTAAGCGCTCATTTGCTTTAAAATTAAGTTTAATATCTCTATTTTGAAACTAACATGGAATTTTTTTGGCTCAAGTCTTTCCTGAATATCTGGCGAGTCTCTCATGTCAATAAGATTTTTTATCTCTAGCTTGGCCTAGCCATTTATTGAATATATGAAAAGTGTCTTGATGATCTTGTCAATAATAGTGGCAAATTCCTATTATGGACCTGTCCAAAGACCATTATCAATCCATAACACGTTGAAATCTTCAATGGTCCCATTCCCTTTCCTTTTCCGTGTTGTCCCCAATTATCGTTCCATCATTATGGCCTTTTTTTATAGCAAGCTCCCTTGATCGGTCACCGACCTTCCAATTAAGTCGATTCCTGCTCCTCTAGCCTAGGTTATTTCACAAAGTCATCTGCAATCCATCCCAATAGGATTTTTTTTATCTGCTAGTGGTAGGTCATGAGGTCGAAACCCTATGAATTTTGGGTAGACTTTTGGTCATTAAATAAATCCTCTGGCATTCCAAACAAAGTCAACACCAATTTACATACTTTTTAGTGTTTGTAAGCTAAAACATCTAGTTTCATACTTTTTACTGTGAAAATCGACCCAAAGTTTTTATGTCATGATTCTTTCTGGAATGTGTGTAGAGTCTCTCAACTTTCAAGTCAAGAATGTTTTTCTCAAATCTGGTCCAACTGTTTATGGAATATTTGGAAATCTTTCAAGAATCTTGTCAATAATAGTGGTGAATTCCCCTTAGGAACATCTCCATAGACCATTCTTGTCCTATAGCACGTTGAAACCCCTGATGGTCATTTTCACCTCCCACTCTACATCATCCCTAATTCTTGTTCCATAATTATGGCCTTCTTCATAGTAATCTCCTTCCATGGTCACTTAACCTTCTAGACTCTATTCCTACTCCCAACCAGAGCCATTTCAGGGAGGCCTTTGTAATGCAGTTTAATATGATTTTCTTTATTATCCAATGGTAGTTCGCAAGGTCGAAACTTGGTGAGTCCAAGAGAGCCACTTAAAATCTTTCTTGAATGTATGGGGACCCTGTCATATGAATAATGCCTTGTGCGGAGCCCATCCTGGATGTTTATTGAATGTTTGGAAAATCTCGAAAATCTTCACAACAATAGGGGTGATTTTTGTTTCATAAATTGATAGGAATAAATCTGTCATTCATTTTTCTCTAGAAATGCTTTAGGTATTAGCTGTAAATGCCACCGAACTCTTCGAGGTGCCGAGTTAGAATCATCTCCTTGTGGGTGCTCTGGTTGGATGATTACGAAGGAGAAGTGCATTTTGCATACATATCCGACTCTTGAACTCTCAAATCAAATGGAAGAAACCTAATGGAAAAATTTGGCACAGTTATATGAAGGATGTGAGATGTCTTTGAGTGATTAATTTTGCATATCATACCTGACCCTTGAACTCTCAAATCAAACGAGAAAAATCTAATGACAACCAGAAAGATCGATTTGTTGAGCCTAGATTACAACCTTTTCCATTCGGGTAGACCATGGGATGTTTAGATGCAAAGGAAATTTATTTAAAAGTATATTTTTTTTAATCAATTAATATGCAAAATGTGTAGTAATATTTGTACAAATTATTTAAATTAGTAAGGATTTCGTAAATTTTTTTAATAGAGTTTCAGTGATTTTATTATATAAAATTTGGGTGAAACATTTTTAATGTTTTTTAGAAGAGAGAGAGAGAGAGAGAGAGAGAATTTAATCTATGAATTAAATTTAATCTGTAAGTAGTTTTGAACTTCATCCTTCTCAAAATTGTTGAATAGCTGATAATTAAGATGTTATTTGTAATGATTTAAATTATTCCATCGAAGTGGATGATCATTTATCATATATTCAATGATAAATCTCAATCTCGTTATGTTACCGATGACAATTATTATATATTATTATGCATGGCATATGTGCTTCTCTTCTCCCCATCACATGTCAAATGTGTTAACCGTATGGAAATCCATGAAAGTATTATTTAAGGAGGAAATTAATGAATGAAGATGAAATCAATCTCTTTAACATTTTATAAATGGATACGATAATGAATGAAGAAAGATAAGTTCGAAAACATGAACATTTTTCAGTGCATCTGCGTGTAATTCCCTTTAAAATTCGCTTTCCTAAGCTATAATAAGTTTGGTCATTATGAATGGGAGTGTGTTTTGGGCTTATTTTAAATCTAGTTGTTCCCTTGGATAGGTAATTAATAAACCTAAACAATAATATTGTGAAACAACTCTAGAGTTAGTAACTTGATTGGTTCGGAGCATTCTCCAATTTACTAAGAATAATTTTAAAAGATAGATTTAACTTTTATTACACTCACCTAGAATATACATTCTTGCTAAATTATAAATTAGTAATATATGTACTTTAAAACTATAAATATGCGTGTAATGCTTTATAAACACCAAGTGTGAAGTGTAATTGGCCTCTGCATGGCATATTTGAGCGCTGAAGATTGTGAATGTTTAACAGAGAGGTTACCCTTAGATTAGATTATTACACCCATTGAATTATGACATATACTCCTCCTAATCCTAATGGCAACAAAATTATCTTCATCATAAAAACTGGCAATCCAAGATCATGTACCCACAAAGTGCTTTTTCGTTGAGCCGGGAACAAAATTATCTTCGCAAAAACTGGCAATCCAAGATCATGTACCCACAAAGTGCTTTTTTGTTGCGCTGGCAGTCAAGAAAAGTGCTTTTGTTTTGCATAGGTGGTAGTCAAGAAAATCTTGACCGTTGAATCCAGCCAATATTTGTTTCCAATCCTTGTCCCAATCTTTGCCTTTTACGAATCTGCTCCTCCTCCTCACATGGCTACTGTGCTTCGCTGTATGAGTCTTGTCTTGGAGCTCCATGTCATGTATGTTTGCGCTTCGCTGTATGAGTCTTGTCTTGGAGCTCCATGTCATGTATGTTTGTGAGTCAGGTTGTCTCTGTATGAGTTTTGTGTAGTCTTGTCTGGTCTCTGTATGAGTTTTGTGTTGTCTGGTATGGTCTGGTCTCGTTTGCGTGTTGTTGTGTTGCGCGGTACGTGGAGTTGAAGGTAAACATACATCACATCCATTTTCTCAAGGTAGACAGACATCACCGGAGTGAAAGGTATGTGAATGAGGAGATACCCACCCATATCCTCCTCAATCCTAGGTATGCAAATTTCTGTACATGTAACCTTCACACAGATGTTAGATTAGATTGGCTTAGTAATTGGCATACACTGCAAGAATTAGAATTAATATGATTTTGTAATTATTTCATGCAATTAGCTCTGTTCTAGCATATATTGAATTACCAGGCTAAACGTGCAAATATGAATGGGCACCTGCTTCAGTTTTTGAATCCACAGAACTTGCCTAATTATGAATTGGTACATGCCCTGCTTCAGTTTTTGAATGCATAGAAATTTCTAGGCTAAACGTATTTATATGAATTCATATTTGCATGGGATGGGATTCAATCAATCACAGGTAGATTAGGTGAATTTCTATGCATCGAGTCTATGTTTTTCTTCTTTTTCTAGTTATAAATTCAAATAGAGACTTTGTTTTTCTTCTTTTTCTAGTTATAGATTTAAATAGAGGCACATAATTAAATCCTGCCACATCCACATCGTCATCCCCATCCTCCTCTCTTCTGGCAAAATCCTGTATAGTCTCTTTGTTTCAACTTTCTCCGTCTTCTTTGGTTAATGTTCATCTGATATGGTTAACTTCTGTATATTCTCTTTGTTTCTGTGTGTCTTTCTTTTGTTAATTCAATTTTGTTAAATGCATATAAGTAGCTCTCTGTTATCAATTTTGTTGTTAAATGCATACAAGTGGTAGCTCTGCTCTCTGTTTTATATGCAATTCTGTATGATAAGGCCATCATTGTGTGTTTACTTATACTGTTTGTGCTTTTGCTTATGCAATTATGGATGATAAGGCTCTGTGTTTGTACTCTCTGTTCTATATGCAATTCTGTATGAAAAGGCCGTCGTTGTGCTTTTACTTATATTGTTTGTGCTTTTGCTTATGCAATTATGGATGACAAGGCTCTCTGATTGTACTGTTGTGGATGTAGCGTTCCCTTACCTCGTTGGACTTGGGAAGAAGTCCTTATGCACCGATAACTATAAGGCTGGAAGGAGAAACAAAGAGTATATATATCTCATTAGGGTGCGGGCATTTTCTATCTCTGATCGATCTAGAGACTTGTTCAGCCTCTGCGTGGTGTTTCTGTGAAAAAACAGAGTGATTGTGCTGCATGATGCCAGTCTTATTCAACCAGCACAGACATGTACGAATATTTTGTAATACATATATATTTTTAAGAAATATATATGTAGCAGGCCATTTCCCATTAAATATGTTGTAGCAGGCCATTTCCCATTAAATTTGCAGACAGTAGAATCTTTAAAGCGAATGTAGATGGGTTGCGAATGTAATATTTAGTACCCAATAAATCCTCAACCTCTACTTCAGGGCGTCCAGTGTGATGGTTAAAAATTGATAAGCAGTGCATACTTCGCAAACCTTGAAGTGATGGTGAGATGATCTCCCTCAACATCGAAGACTACCACTGAGCATGTGACCCAGGGCTTGTAAAACCATGTTGATGCTTTCTGTATTTGTGATCGACTGGTATTCCATTGCATGTAATGAAATGACCAAAAATATGTGTTTTCTTAGCTTAGATTCGATTGGGTTTAATAGTCAACGATTATTTGTTTTGAATATATAAATAAATGGATGACCTGGCACCGATCTACCCGCACTGTTATACGGAGAACATGAGAAGCGTGGATGAGGTGGATCCCTGTGCCAGTGGGACCTAGTGCGTGGATTTATAGGCATGTTCAGCAAGCAGAGCAGCAGCTTCAGGCATCAGAGTCACAAATCAAAATAATGTCTGACCACTGTGTGTTGTTCATATCCTTCCCAGCGCCAGTCCACTGGATAAACTCCTCATCGATGAGTATATTTTCTTATTTTTCATTTTATTTATATATAGAAATTTGGATAAGAAGTCTCTGTATGGGTTAAAAAAGTCACCAAGGATGTGGTATCAGAAATTGGATACATTTATACGGGGACTTGGCTTCACCAGAAGCAAAGCAGATCATTGTGTGTATTTTAAATTAATTGGTGACCATGTTATTTATCTAGTCTTGTATGTGGATGATATGTTGCTGGTTGGAAATGACAAAGAAATTATCCAGGATTTGAAGACCCAATTGTCCTCCAAATTCGACATGAAAGATATCGGTGTTGCAAACTATATTTTGGGCATGGAAATTAAAAGAGATTGGGCAAAGAGGAAGCTCTGGTTAAACCAGAGGAAGTATGTCGAGACAATATTGCAGAGGTTTAATATGCAGGATAAGTAAACCGGTGAAGGTTCCTATTCCTATAGGTGTGAGGTTATCTGTTGAACAGTGTCCCAAGACACAAGAAGAGGAAGAGGACATGTCCCGTGTTCCATATGAAAGTGCATTCGGTAGCTTGATGTACGCCATGGTCTGTACTAGACCAGACATTGCATATGTAGTGGGAGTATTGAGCAGGTTTATGTCAAAACCAGGGAAGGAGCACTGGACAGCAATGAAGCGGGTTTTCACGTACTTGCGTGGCACTAGTGATTATGGTTTGTGCTACCAAGGAAGACCAGGATTGGACAGAGTGTTGGATATCCATGGCTTTGTTGATATAGACTGGGCTGGAGATCTGGATCAGAGAATATCTACAAGTGGGTTTGTGTGTAACCGATTTGGAGGTGCAGTCAGTTGGATGAGTAAGAAACAATCTATAGTGGCACTATCAACTATAGAGGCAGAATACATGGCAGCCACTCATGCAAGCAAGGAAGCAGTTTGGTTGCAGAGATTGTGTTCAAGTATGGGGTT
>APFE031147564.1:294289-312752 GCA_000404065.3 Pinus taeda | reverse complement strand
CTCAGCTGAATAGTGACATAGACTGACATTTGGGCAACTTTGAAACGAGTGAGAGCAAACCCTAGACCTAATGCCTAGTGACCAAATTTTGCTTGAAGACTCACTGAAATGACAAAATTTGACCTTGACACTTCAAAATCACTTTGTAAGAGCATATTTGATCACTGGAGGAAGGCTGTAAAGGCTGACACTAACAAACACCATGAGGAGGTTACCGAGTTTGTATTTCCCCAAGACCCTAAGTGATCTTGTTTATCTTGTTAGGCTGACTCAAGCCTATTTTGTCCCACTAGTGGAATGAGAATATTCACTATGTAATGTGAAGAGTCATGACGATAGTCCAAGAGTCAAAGAGGAATGTTAAGGGTCACCCCACCCAGAACCTCATAACTCATAGTACATTCTTTTGGGAGCCAAGATTTTTGGATAGGAATTTCTTAGAGAAGGCTTGGAGAGTATTGTGACGAGCCTTAGCTTCTCCACAACGTAGAGCAAGTACATCTCTTTGGAGGAGTAGGTGGTGTTGATTGTACTATTCCACTATTGGGGCTAGTGGCTATCAATGGTCTATGTATGGATGGAACTTTCACTTAATAATATATAACAAAGCCAACGCGTTTTCATACATATGTTGTTATTGTAGTTGGACTATTCTAGGGTCTTTAGCAATGTATGTTATTTAACTTACACATTGGTGTATGAACTATTTTGTATGCAATTGTATGAATCTTGTTGTAGACCCGTTATTGGTTTAACCTGCCACTTTGGTTTGTGGACTATTCCACTTTCCAGCTTGTGATGTCATTCCGCTCGTGTGTTCCTTTCAAGATGTGTACTATTATAGGGTTCAAAGGGACACACTTCCTTTTCCCCTCTATGTGTTAGAACCCCCATGCATCTCACTTGACACACTACAAGCTCACACACTTGCTTTCAACAAAGTTATCACACTTACCTCTACGCGCTACCGCAGTCAAGGAATTACTTTACTACCCATTGTTGGGACTCCTCCAAACGGTCTGCGTTCTAGTTACAAATTCTTACCAGAGAGATCCCCTAATATGTTGGCAAGTCTAGCACTGTCAACATTTATGGCGCTAGAAGGAGGGCCAGATGACAAGTTGAGCCCTCAAAGTTTGCTTTGAATCTCTGCACACCATCCATGACTTACATTACAGTCTCAACTCCGACACGTTTTTCTAATGCACATGACTTCAAAGTGTCAGCGGATGTCATAGATGACTTGTCACGTATCAAGTATGACAGTGAAGGTGGAGCAGACCTATTAAGACATGAAATTGCATTCTTAGGCTTCTGTGAAAGGAATGAAGTCGCTTTGGACGAAATTTCCTATGGGTTGTTTCGTTACACGTTCAATGGGCATGTTGACCAATGTTATCACACATTTCCCGGAACCTCTACTCACTCTTATGTTCACATGATAGAAGAGTTAATCTGTGATTTCTATCACTATGATCGCAAAGAAATCAATAAAAAAATTATGGAATTACAGAAATCACTCGATGAATCTATTGCGCAATTTTGGGATCGCTTCTGTAATATTTCTTTTCAAAACCCTGAAGATGAAATGGATTGAAAATTTCTCAAAGAAATATTTCAGTGTCTTCTTCACATATCTAAAAATCCAAATGTGTTAGAATCATTAAAACCCCTCCCAACATATCTCGATGTTAGAGCTTCCAAATCTAAGATGGACAAGGTTGCTTTCACAAGTGACCCTCCATCCTCCTCTCATCAAACAGCTCTAGCTCTGTAGGACGAGGTGGGAAAAGTTGTGAACCCATATGTTGAATTGTCACATCCTCCCACCCCACTTAATCTGAACATCTCCACAGATTTGGACTGCAACCTTGATGGTTGTCATAAGGTCTTGTCTTCTCAACCTCTGTCCCCTGGTTCCTTTGATCCTCCAAATTATACTTTGTTGTTTTCATCCATTCTGAACTCCACTATTGTTGCCCATTTTTAATGAGTATGTCTAGGAATCTAAATAAGAACATGTAGTGAAGGATGACCTCCTTCCACTCACACCTCATCTGCTTTTCCTGACATCTTTTGTGATTTTTCCATTTCTGGTTTTTCTTGTGAAAATTCATTTCTAGATGTTTCTACTTCCAATCATTCACAGAACACACAAGATGTTAGTATGTCATTTGATTGCAGATAGGACACATCTTTCTTTCTGAATCCATCCAATATGTCATCTTTTCTTTTTAGAAATTTGGAGGGTGAAAATTTTTGTTTCTCATCAACCCCTTTGTATGATTCGTTAGATCATGAGCATGTCGATGTATGTCTTGAATTTTATGATCATGGTTGTCATGATCTCTCCACTCCATTTGATCATGATGATGATTCACTTGTTGTTGATATTTCTAAGCCACCAGTATTTGATGATCTACCTGCTAATGAAATGGAAACCTCTCAAGTTGTTGAGGCACTTTAACTCGATCTGATGGTTATGTCAAGTTCTCGCTATCTTCAGGTGAATTCCACTACCAATCAGAGATCTGTTGAAACACCCCAGGCTCCTCATCACTCTCCTATTTGCATTGAAGATCAATCTGATCCATAGATCTCACATCCTCCACCAGAATCACACAATCCTATCAATCATGCATTGGAGGAGTCATACGGAACAATTCATGTTGCTAAGCGACATGTTTTCTCTTTTGTTAAGATAAAAAGAGTGTGAATGTTCATCTTCTGTGCACAGTGCGATGCTTCACCATGGTATGTCTGCAGAGTGTTTATCTTGCGCTTTTACTCTTTTATTTTATGTGGACACATTTTAAATTCAAGTGTGTTTGTCTTCATTGTTTTATATTTCTTGCATGCTGGTTCATATGAATATATTTCTTGTCAACTAGGCCTTCATCAACATGGGCCAACCAATGCATCGATGGCTGCATTGGAAATATCACTTCACCTGAGAAGGCCCATGTATTGTTTAGCTTAGGAGTTGGAGTAGTGTTTTCTTTCTTGTTTTAGTTTCTTTCATGTTTGGATTTACTTACTCACTTTTCTTTCTTTACTTGTGTCCTTTTCTTTCTTTTTTGTTTGCCTGTTATGCACCCATAGGATTAGTTTCACATAAAACTGTGTTTGGCTCTTGAGACAAGCAGGGTGAAGTACAAGAGGACTTGTACAACTATAAACATTTGGTTATTTGTTATCCCCTCTCTTTATGAACAACTTATCTTCTTTAGTCGATGATATCCTAATGGAAAATACATTTTGTTTAGAGTGAGTCTTAGTGAAAACACAGCGCTTGCACTTTTAACTAGTACCACCTACTCTAATTGGTTTTTCTATATTCGGTTAACCCTTGTCAACTTGGTCAAGTAGAGTAATGTGAGGGGGAAAACCTTAAAAAATATGTCAGAGGTATATATAACATAATTCTATGAATGGACAACCTCTTCTGCTCTCAATAAGTCAGGATCCCTCTTCCACCTCATGAAATAAATAAGCGCCTATGAAAAGTTCTCTGAAAAACGAAAAATGAAAATGAAAAAAATTATAAATAAAGGTGAAAGAAAAGAAAGCCTTCCTGCATAAAGAGGTGAAGCAAGTAACTCTACCAAGGCACTGTCTAGGCCCACTAGCAATAGAGCGATGCTTGTGTTCCTAAAGTGACTTCATTGGGGTACTATCCAGGGCTTTTGGTAGTAGAGCAACACCAGAGATGAAACTTAAACTCTAACAGTCTCCAATACTTGGGCATAAATATAACCCTCATCCCCAACAAAACAGTTGACTTGGCTTGGTATGTGTACTGACCGATCAAGAGAATTGCAGGGACAATACATTTAACTCAAGCTAGTGAAGAAGCCATGAAAATCAAAGAATCGAGCAATACTTCCGGAGAAGTTAGACTCGATTTACACGAGAAAATTCCCATACAAAGAGTTGGAGTTCTACCAGTGTGTTGCCAATGTCGTAGCATCTACAACCACCCTCCAAAACTTTTCCTTCGCTTCGTTTTGGACCCTCCCTCCTTAAATCTTAGTAGCTTGTCTTGCACTACTTAGGTACCACTAATTTTATTTGAATTTATCTTTCATTTTACAACTTGAGTCACTTACTTTCTTTGATTTCCAACCACAAGCTGACGCCCCCGTGACTTGGTTACATTCGGTTCTTACACTACCTTGGAAAACTGTGCAGTGCAAGAGGGCAGCTAACCTTGCTCTCAGGAATTGCGTAGTGCAACCTAACAGTAAGCCTTGCTCTCAAGAATTGCGCAGATCAGCCCAACAGTGAGCTTCAACTCCAAAAATTCACAAACCCAGTTGATAGCTTGTCTTGAGCTGGGAAATTATGAGAGAATGAGAGGTAGCCAGAGCCACTCAGCCCAGGAATTGCGCAGAAGAATTCCCTTAACGTCTGCCCAATGCATGTGCTGGTAGGTTGCCCGGTTCCCTCCAGAACTGCCATGCATGCATGGAAACCCTTCCTAAAAAATAAAAAAGCATCCCTAAAAAATAGGGATCTATTTTTAGCACTGGGAGTTATACTTGAGTTAATTTTAGAAAATTTCTGCCACTCGTCACTTTTTCCTAGATTTTTGGCATGTGCATCATAAATCCTAAATTGATCAAATCTATTGAATGGACATCGCCAGAGCTCATTTTCACATTCGATATTGGAGCTCTGGAATTCCCAAGGCATCTAGGAACCTTCAATATGATTGGCACAACTTTTCAAGGTAAGTTTTTCCTTTCAATTCTTTTGCTGCTTTTTCTGTCGCTTTTGTTTCCTTGGCTTGTGTGAGTGTCCTTTTCATGTTTTATTGAATGACCAATGGAATTTTAGTTTTTTCTAACTTGTAGAAGTGTTGTTCCAATTTTTGCATTTCCTTTCTTAAGCGTCGTATTCATAACCATGTTTTTGCACTAACGGTCGTTATTGTGGTGACTCTACCCACAAGCTTCATTGTTTGTTTGTTCAACTTATTCATGCATTTATTTTGATTGCATGCATGAACATTCACTCGGATCTACACCATCCTTCACTCATCCATTCAGATCTACTCGTTTTCAAGTTGCCCTTGGGTAGATCCGGGTTGCCTTGGCTCAGATCTAGCTCTTCTCGGCATGCACTGCGCATTTCTAGAACTCAGGGCATCGCCTTGGCTCCAAGACTTGCACAAATGTTGTTAGTCATTGGATCCAACTGTGCTCTACGTAGTTCTAGGAGACAATCTCAAAGTATTTCCCACTAAAATTGTACAATGCACAGTCCCATCCAGCATTAAGCCAAACTAAACTGCACATTGCATAGTTCCAGTCCTTAGCAAGCCACACTGGACAATGCTCTACGCAGTTCCAATCATCATTATCTCTCACTAACAGTTGGGACTGTGCAATGCACAGATCCAACTAACAGTCCTTCACCTCTAAGAGTCACAACTGCACAATCTTTCCCAATAATTACCCAATTTGTTGCATGATTGGTCCTTGAAGTTCTTTTGTTTTAAGATTACACTTTCTTGTTGTGAGTGTGCACTCTGTCTCCAGGTACAAAAATTCTTTAGAAGCTTCTCAGCAGTACAAGCATCATGATTTCCAAGAATGCTAGATCAAAGGATACATAGAGAGCAACACTAGAGATGTACTTGAACAGGTGAAAATGAACTTGCCCATCTATGTAGAAACACAATTGTTCATAGAGAAGGACATGAAGATTACGTGGCAAGATATAAAGAAAATATATACAGGTAGCTTCAAGGAATATTTGGAAGATCGACAAGTCTATGTCAACATCCACAAGTCAGGCTTTTACAGGGTTTCATGTAGGTACCCCGCCTTCACGTGCGTGGATATCATTCACTGGATTGTATCACATACCGATCCCAAGATGGTGACATTGAGAAATACCAGTGGAACACAACTTGCCACCTTCAGGTCAGAAAACTACCATAAGATGTATCACTTTCCATAACCAGTGAACCACATGGATGCACTATTCTACACTCCTAACAAGAATGTGAAAACTATATACATCATGAAGCAATGGGTAAAATAGCCATTGAAGTTAAGGGCAACACCCAACTTGGTCTATAAGACGAAGTCACATAGGAAGAATTACCAACACTTGGTCATATTTTCATGCCACTTGTATGGTCAAGAGAGTGTGGAGACCTTTCCATAGAGTTGGGTGGTTATCTTGGATCAGTTGGAAAATGAAGGAAGGCCATTCAACTGGTCATACATGTTGGCTCTTAAGCTGAAAGTGCATGTGCCCAATTCCCAACGTCTACCTAAGGATGAGCAAGCAAGGTTCTTTATGTCCGCATACCTTCTTGATGCAATCTATGCCTAGCAGCAGTTCCTTGGCATGGGTTGGAAATGGACACCATCAAATGATGTTGTGAACATCTATTGCAAGTTGCTCTTTGAGTGCAATATCAAGGAGTCATGGCGAGGTTGTCTTACCACTTCATCACCCCACTATACAAGATGATCTTCAAACATGACCCACCTTACATGTCCCAAGAAGCGATGCAGACTTTCCTTAACATTGCAAATTGGTATGCCTCACCCAATGGCACCTTCATTAGGATGTTTAGTGGAGAGAAACCTCCACATGAGCTACCAAGGTTTTCCATGGACAAGATGGTCATGCAAGAGGTTACATACCACATCTCCGTAGGGTTATCGAGAGGACTGCACAAGAGGAAGAAGGCACCATGGCCTACTCTTCCTTTGCAGATTGGATTATATGAGAATCATACCTTGAAGGATGTGGATGCCAAGGCCAAGGACTTGAATAAGTTTGGGTTCGGAACCAAGAGTTTCAATCCATATGATCCCCATTGATTATGAAAGAAACATTGTACAAAGGTGTATTACCCATGGATCCACGGGGCATGTCATTGTGCAGAGGAAAATCTTTAGAGGTATTGCTAAAACTCCTCTAGGCTCAATGAATCGGTTAACATAGCTTTAGAACGAAAAGTAGCACTGCAGGAAGCGACACCATAGGAAGAAACAACAATAGTAGCAGTGAGAAGCAAATCAGTGCAAGACAAAGGAAAAAGGAATATTGTGGAGAGTGCAGAGTTTGAGAAAAGCTACAAGTTTAGAGAAGATCCTCTTATTGAGAAAGTAGCTTTAGAGATAGAGGTGAAGAGGCGAAGGCGCAAAAGGAGAGTAAAATGGAGGAAGAGAGAGAAGCAAAGGTTGAAGATACAAAGAGGAAGTTGTAGGAGAAGGGGAAGAAGCTTAAAGTAGAGCAAGGGCTCAGGAGGAGAGAAAGGGAAGAGAAGCAGAAACAAGAATAGGAGGAAAGATAAGGCACACTGATAAAGAAAATTGTGCCTATACAAGTTTAAGAATCAGAGCAGCTAGAAGATGAAGAAAAGGGTGAGAAGGTGCACGTTCGGGAATTTTATCACCAAGTTGAGCATATGGTTGAGGCAACGGACATGGAGATGGAATAGGAGCCAAAGGACCAAGACACTAATATTATGCCAAGATTATCTGAGGTCATACCAAAGTCTCCACCACCTCCAGAATCACAACCGATCTCGAGCGAGAAAGGAGAGGTTGTTCTCCTTGATGATGATCCGGAGATGGATGTGTACAATCTGTAATTCGACAAGTCACAACACAAGATTGTACAGGCATGAAGAAAGAAACTCTCGAATGATCACACATCACTTTCGCACATAGAGGAAAGGGTGATTGTGTCAGATGTCAGAAGACATCCAGCTGCCATGGCTGAGGCTTCTAAGGATTATGCAGAATCCACAAGTTCGACGGTCAAGTTCTTGATGGCAAAGAATGATCGGATGGTGAAGGACTTGCAAGAGGTCAGGTAGAGAATAGAGCAGTCCGTAGGATGGAAAAAGTGAAGAAAGAAATACTTGCAAAGATATCAACTTTGGATACCACCATGTGGACACTGTATAGAAGAATTGTCACAGTGCACAAAGCAGTTGTCCATCTATACTATTTTCAGTAGCAGTGCGTGATGACAACCCAAACTCTCAAAGACATCAACACTGCTATTGGGCATGTAAAAGAAGGGAAAATGAGGTATAAGGGTGCTCCACTTTACTTGCACAAGATGATGAAGCCACAGGAATAACTAGACAAAGCACAGATTTAGATGTTGATTTGGAACTATGAGAAACTCCCTCCACTCATCACTGTTATTAAGGCTTCCTATGCACAATTGTACAGGAGTCTAGATGTCATAGTGAGGATACACAACATCCCTTCTATCAGAACCATCACTCAATCCATGAGGAAGAACCAAGTCATGCTGGAGGTCGAAAAGTACATAGAGAAGTTGATGCTCAAAGCCACCAGTGATGACTTGCAGTTGAGAACAAAGAACATTCAAAAGTACTTGATGGTCCAACCACACTTAGGATACTGTTGCACATGCTTTAGGATGAGCTGGACATAGGTTTCAAAACCATATACCCAGAAGCTATTGAGGCAAGATTCTGCTTCGATAAAGACATCACCAAACAATATAGGGACATAATAGCACAGTACCAAGCTTGGTATCAGTTTGTCACCGAAGACCATCATGAGGAGTTTGCCAAGTTGGTATTTACCCAAGACCCTGAGTGACATTATTTGTCCTTTTAGGCTGACTCAAGCCTATTTGTACCACATGGGTATATGTGGAAAGTGTATTATTATAAATATGTTGTAATTGAAATTCCAAGTGTCACTAGTGGAATGTGAACAGTCACTATGTAATGTGAAGAGTCATGAGGGTATTCTATGAGTCAAAGGGGAATGTTAAGGGTCACCCCACCCTTTGCTATATATAGAACCTCATAAATCATAGTACATGTTTTTGGGAGCCAAGCTTTTGGCTAGGAATTTCTTAGAGAAGGCTTGGAGAGTATTGTGATGAGCCTTGACTTCTCCACAGTGTAGAGTGAGTACATCTCTTTGGAGGAGCAGGCGGTGTTGACTGTAACGTTCCACTATTGGGGCTAGTGGTTGTCAATGGTGTATGTATGGATGGAAATTTCACTTAATAATATATAACAAAGCCAACACATTTTCATGCATATGTTTTTATTGTAGTTCGATTATTCTGGTTTCTTTAGCAATTTTTGTTATTTAACTTATGCATTTGTGTATGAACTATTTTTTATGGAATTGTATGAATCTTGTTGCATGAGTGTTATTGGTTTAACCCATCACTTTGGTTTGTGGACTATTCTTCTTTCCAGCTTGTGATGTCATTTCGCTCGTGTGTTCCTTTAAAGCTGTGTACTATTACAGGCTTCTAAGGGACACACTTCCTTTTCCCCTCCATGTGTTAGAACCCCCATGCATCTCACTTGACTCGCTGCAAGGTCATACACTTGCTTTCGAAAAAGTTATCACACTTACCTCTATGTGCTACTGCAGTCAAGGAATTACTTTATTACCCACAGTTGGGACTCCTTCTCCAAATGGTCTGAGGCCTAGTTGGGACTTCTTACTAGGGAGATCCCCTGACATGTTGGCGGGTTTAGCACCGTCAATAATACCATTTTATTTGAGATATGGTACAATGGGGAGAAATAAGCTTCCAACACATTAGGATAGATGAACAAGTTGTTGACATGCTCACAAAGCCTTTGGGAAAGTCCAAGTTCTTATCCTTCAAAGAGAGACTTGGATTCGTGGAAAGACCCTCCCATGAGGGTCCCGATTGAGTTGGACATTGAGCTTGGGAGCTCCTAGGGGCTTTGTGTAATTCTTGGATCTATATGAGTATAGGGTAAGTGATTCACCTTCCCCTGTGGAGTACACACCCCAACATCTGAGCATAGGGTGAGTTGTTTACCTTCCCATATGGATTACACTATATAAAAATAGGGTGAGTGGTTCACCTTCCCACGTGGAAACCCAAGCATACATTATAGCCTTGTAGTTTTGGACTCTTGGGATGTACCTCTCATTTTTCCAAGGAGTTTGAAAAAGTGATCTTGGTTAATTAGTACTACCGACGAACACATAAGGTAATATTGTATTCCCTATGACTAGGATGCATGATGTTCAACAAATTGGTCACTAAGGATCAATCCTGGTAGGGGTTTTATCCCTGGACATAAGGACTTGCCTCTATCATTTTGGCAAGAGTGGAAGGTTCTTGTGACCCACCCTCTTTCAATCCTTTCTTATTGGACTATGATATCAATATTCAGTATAGATGAGACAAGTTGCAGAGATGGCACATAATGGACAAGATAGCCATGGATGAATGTTGACATGTGGAATTTCTCCCTAGTTCAGAGGGATTGTTAAAGAGTGCAACTAGGGGCTGATTCCCCTGGGCTAGAAGCCTTTTATGAATTATACATACATACATACATACATACATACATACATACATACATACATACATACATACATACATACATACATACATCATACATCAGACTACTACTACATACATACTACATACATACATACATACATACTAATACATCACAACATACACATACAACATAATATATATATATATAATATATATATATATAATATATATATATATATATTATATATATAGTAAAAAATAATGAATAAGTAACCAATAATTAGTGTTGAAGAGTCATGTCTCTAAGGACATGACCATTCACTGAAAATAGTTCATACTCACATAAATAATATATTTACCATAAGTTACTACCCACCATAATTTAAGAAAGTATTTGTGTAAATATCGGATAAGGAAAAAGATGTAAATAAATATACTTACTAGGAGTTACTGTGCACCATTATTTACTAGTTCTTCAACACTTTAACAAATATGGGTAAAAATTTAAATGTGAAAACTTACTAGAATTTAATTTACAAAGGTACGTGATGCAATTTACAAAGATGCATGTCTCTTGTCTATCTTGATTATAAAATTCATTTGAAACTTTTCATTTTATACAATTCACTTATCATCTCATATCTTCTTATAATTATTGTTGATGTTCTATCTACAATTATTGTCAATTATGACCTAAATTCAATGCTATTGAATTTTTAATGTGATTACTATTGGAACATAAAGTGAAGTTATTATTGGACTAATAAGACATAGAAATAATTGTTGAAATCATAGAACATACCATCAAATCTAACATGAAGGCATAAATCATATGTTTTCAGGAGTTTTCCATATACCAATTTCTACATCCTGATTTGCAAGATGTTGTTCTTCTCTTGTCAACCAAGGGGGGTACTTTTTGAGCTATTATAGATTCCCTAGCTATTAGTTTTTGAGGCTCCCCTCACTGGTTCCCTCCCTCCACCTAGCTAGGGAATCTAGTGTCCTAGCTATTACAGATGCCCTATCTATTAGTTTTTGATAGTTATTACTTTTTGAGGGAACACATGCTAATATTTTTCGAGGTTCTTCTCTTGTGAACCTAGATGATGTCGAGCACTTGTAGAATTGGTCAACATGGGCCAATGAGTAAAACGATTATCAACCATGAGGAAACTTGCCACTAAGGACTGCAAGCTCCAAGGTACTAGATTTTTTCTAGATCTACATCCCAAATAAAGTGTTGGAATCGATGGGAATACATCCATCGAAGGAGGGAATTGATGTATCCACCATCATTTGACATGAAACTGACACCAAGATGAGGCATTTGATGATAGAAACTAAAGAACTGATGCACAATTGACGTAGAGATGGCTGGCACAAAAGGTATAATGATACTTGTAAATGGTTGAATCTAGATAAGAATTTCCTTGAACATATAATGACACAACACAAATGTGAACTTGGTATATTGGATTGAATAATACCAAATAGACACAATAGTGACATAGGAGGCATCATCACAACCTTGAGACTGGATGGGTAACCAATTGTGTGAGATACTAACTAGAGAACGAAGTGAATCGACTCAAGCTAATGGTGTGTCTCTAAAGCTCGACAAAGACCAATTGTAAGAGAATGACTCAAACAAGTTCCATGTTCACGGGTGATGAACAACTACCATGATAAAACATATAACAAAAGACACTTCCTCCCTTCCCTTTTTGTATAATGGGTCCCTTCATAGTTTAGCAAGCACGAAAGATAAGATAAGTGAGCTCGATAATGTCTTTTTCATTCATTTTTAACAAGCTTGCAAAAGAGATAAAATGATACTTGGAATGGTGTATTTTCATGATAATTTTATAGTGAGGTTGAAAAAGAGATAAAAGAACACTCGTGTCTATCTCATGGTTTAACAAGTGTAAGAATAGAAAATAGATTTCTCATTGGATTTTATCTTCACTAATGAGATGGAAAGAGTGGAAAGAACTCGCATTTTTAGGTGGTTTAATGAGCATGAAAATATGGCAAAAGAAGCTATGGATTTTCATTGGTTAACAATAACAAAAAGGAGACCAAAAGAAAGCTTTTTCTAGAGAGACAAGTGGAATAACGGTATGCATCTTGTTTTGAGGCCGATGGAACCAAACTAAGAACAATAGGGGGTAGTGGAAAAGTGTTTGGCAATGAGAATCAACTCATTGCAACAGTCTCTTTGAAAGGGTGAGATGGGTTGCAAGATGGAGGCAAGGATGATTCAAAGGAAAGAGGTCAATCATAGCTACAAGGTTGGTGAGTGGAATGAAGGAAAGCATTGTTATGACATCATGTAGAAAGACATTGAAGACCATAAGCACTAGCAACCAAAAAGAAACCATAAAAAGGGTGGGAACCCCCTATAAGGTAATAATGGCCAAAATTAAGAGACAAAGAGAGGCATGAGGCTCAATTACAATGTCATGGAAGGTACTAAAGAGGGTCCCCAAACTTACAAATGAACATAGCATGGGTGTCAAAATGGAAATAAGGTGTTATTCTAGGGGACCTATGAAGGGTAGGTTCTACCACACAAGTTACGATGTGCAAAAGAATGTGGTTAACACCGCAACCTGACAGGGGTGGGCCTTAACACTTAGTGAAATGGTGTGGAAAATGTCAATAATGCAGTGACAAGATTGATGAGTCCTAACAAAATATGTCAATATGATATTATACCTTAAGGCAACAATAAATGTGATTACAACTTCATGTTTCTAGTCAAAATATAGTCAAACTTTCCTCACAGAATCATTATTAGCGTGATAAAATGATAAATACATGTGAAAAATACCCCCAAGATTGAAATACCCAACATGAAGAGGAATGGTATGTGAAAGGAGATATTTCAGACCCACTTCCCCAATATAAAAATGATTTTTTTCTTACCATTGTGTTCATTTGTAACCCATGAGGAGACAAACTTTGGAGGAAACCCTCTTGCAAGTAGAATTTATGTTTCAAATCCTGGGAGCATTAGGCCAGAAAATTTGATTCCATCACCATCAGGTCAATACTTGATCCAAACTTAAACAGGAATGCTACAACATATAGTTATAATCATAAACACAAAGATGTAGCAAAAAAACACTTCATTTCATTAATAGAAAAACATTGAACTATGCTTATAAACAGAATGGAAATAAGATAGCTTGATCGATGGTAGCTTCTCTCTAAAAAGAGATGTGGTGGTTACATGCCTTTGAACTGAGTTACAATGAGGTTCAAGGGCCTTTTTATTATTGAACAATAAGAGAAAACATTAAACAACCAAAACCCTAACCCAAGGAGATGTAACACAAAGAGTTTATGGGCCCCGTTGGGGTTAGTTAGGCAACCAACTTCCTAGGGTCGTAATGTGGTCATATTATCTTTGTTTGACGCATATGATACCTTGTTGGAAAGATATTTCCAAGGAATACAACTGACGATGTGATTTTCATAGTAATATTGAAAGAAATTTTTCCAAAGAAACATCATTTAGGGCCTCAAAATGGCTCTAGAAGTTTAGGACCCGAAAAATGCCAAAAATAGTAAATTGTCCTACAAATAAGGAAACTAAAAAGATGAAAGAAAAAATAGTGAGGGTCAAAGTGGAATAGGTAGGTGGCCACCAATATCCACCTGGATCAGTCCTCCCCCCTTAGGAAGTAATGGTCCCCATTACATTAAGTTCCTCCATGAGATGAGGAAACTTCTGTTGAACTTGGTCCCTTGTGAGCAATTTTCCTTGGTGAAGGAGTTGGCCTGCTTTGATAACTTGATATAGATGTACCCTATATTACAGAGTGTTATTGATATGTGTTTCCATGATCTTATTAGTTGTGGCATGTTCCATGCAGTCCGGGTTGAGCTCTATTAGTGTGAGTTGTTCTGCAATGTCAGATGTGTCCAACAATGGTGGAAAGTATGGTCGAAGGTGATCCACACTGAACATTGGGTGCAGACCAAGGAACGATGGGATGCTGAACTCGAAGGAATTGTCATTGATGACCTTAATGATGGTGTATGGCCCATATCAGAGCGGGAGAAGCTTGCGGTGGGGTCCAACAAGGCGCTCCTTCTGCAAATGTAGCCAAATTTTGTCGCCCTCCTAGAACTCGTGCAACACTCGATGTTGATCATGGTTTTGCTTGCACTTAGCATTAGCTCTATCCAATATATCATGGACGTGTTGGTGGATGTGTTGAATGCGCTCAGTGAATATGTTAGCTCTTTCAGATTTGGACTGCATGTGAGACGAATCTACCTAAGTGGCTGCAAATGGTATGGCCACATCAATGGGGCATAATGACTAAAATCCCAGCGCTACCTGAAAGGGGTTGTGGCCTATTGAACTGTGGAGAGCTCTGTTGTAGTTGTGTTGGACATAGGGGAGACGGTCATCTCATGTGCGCAGATGCTTTGAGTTATACATGTGCAAAATGTGTATGGTCATCCTGTTGACAACCTCTGTTTGGCCATTAGTTTGGGGATGGAAAGTTGTGGACTTAGTAAGTTTTGTATCCAGCATTGACCAGAGACTTGACCATAATGCACTTAGGAATCTGCTATCTCAATCTAAGATAATGGACTGTGGGATCCAAAAGTGTACCCACACTCACTCAAATAAGGGCTTAGCAGTGGCCTCTATTGTAATACTCTTCTTGCAGGCCACCATGATGGCCATCTTATAGAATTTGTCGACGACCACGAAAATTCAATCATTTCCATGCTTAGTAGAAGGAAGGCCTGATATATAATCCATGGGGATAGATTCCCAAGGCTGACTAGGAGTATGTAGAGGAGTATACATGCCTTGCTTCTTGATGGTTAGTTTGGCAATGACGTATGTTGTGTAGGATCTAATGTACTTCCCAACATCCTAACGAAGTTTCGGCCAATAAAAATACTTCTACAATACCGCCACTATTTTCCCTACTCTAAAATGTCCAGCGACCCGATTGTAGTGTGCCTCCCAAATCATCTTGGTACGCTCACTTGAAGGAACATAGATGTGTCCCAAGTGGCATAACAGTGCATCCTGAAGGTGAAAATTTGGAACTTGCTTCCCTTCCAGGAGTGTCTGGTATATGTTTCCAAATTTTGGATCGCTCTTGTAAAGATGCGGCCACCCCGATGTCTCGTTCCCACAGGAGTCGAGCACAGTTATTAGCGCCATGACTGGTGGTCGGCTGGGGCAAACAACGACATTATTGGTGATGCCCTTCTTATACTTAATGTTCAAATATAATTGTTGCAGATAGGTTGACCATTTCTGATGGCGATCGTTTTGCAACTTCCCTTGTGTTTGTATGAACTGTAGAGACCGGTGGTCTGTGTGGATGACCTTTCCTTCCATAGAATATAATGCTTCCATTGACGATAGGCCTGCACAATGGAGTAAATTTATTTTTCATAAGTGGGGTACTTTCAGACTGTATCTAAAAGTGTCTCGCTATGGTAATCCACTAGATGCCCATGTTGAGTAAGAACTGTGCCAATAGCATACTCGGAAGCATCTGTCTGTTATGAAACCAGCTCAAGAAAATATAGAAAAGATAGATCAACGCCTTAGAATTCAGCCTCTTCGAGGGGGCAACCTCCTTTACATTACATAAATGAACAATTCTTCGATCCTACAAATGAAAAGACCTCCTTTCTATATATAGGAGTCTAAGGGGTCATAATATAATCAGAGCCGACATAACAATAATAATGTAAGGGCACAATAATAACAACAATGGGCTTCTATGGGGCACAATAGTAACAATATGGGCACTACGTGGGTACATCAATATAATAAGGGGGTTGTACTAATAACAATAAGGGGTTACACTAGTAGTATAGAGGCCTAACATGCCCCTCTACCTCAAAAAGTGTTGTCCTCAACGCTTGAGTAGTTCTTGATGCTTCTGTATAAAATTCTTGTCCTCCCATGTGGAATCTTCAGTGGGTAAGTTCTTCCACTTGATGAGATACTCTAAAATTGATTGATTCCATAGCTGTCGAGTTCTTGTTTCTGTGACTGCTCCAAGTTCCAATATGATTTTTCCTTCCTCTTCAATTTCTGGCAATATTGTTTGAATTGGGATCTTTTGCAACTTTTGAATAAGTGGCCATACTTCTTCATCCTTCTTCCATTCATCCCTTGCTTTGTTTACCCAATCTGGTTGGATAATAGAAATGGCACACAGCAATGCTTCCACATCCTCATCCTTTCTTGAGAGTGCATCTGCCACTACATTTTGCTTCCCTTTTTTGTAGATGATTTCAAAGTCATAAACCAACATCTTTGTGACCCACTTTTGTTGCTCTTCAGAGGGTAATCTTTGTTCTAAAAAATATTTAAGGCTATCATGATCTGTTTTTTCCTTGAAGTGTCTTCCCATTAGGTAGGGTCGCCATTTCTTAAGTGCATGGAGTATTTCCAACATTTCCTTCTCATAAATAGCTGTGTAAAAACTTTCCCTTTATTGGATGACTTTCAAAAGAAATGGGTCTTTCATCTTGCATTAGAACATCACCAATTCCATTTCCTGAAGCATCACATTTCACAATAAAGGTTTTTGTGAAGTCCGATGTAGCTAAGACCGATGCTTGGCACATTACCTCTTTAAGATGTTCAAAGGCCTTTGTTGCTTCCGAAGTCCATGAAAATGCATCTTTCTTCAATAATGTTGTTAGAGGTGCTCCTATTCTCCCATAATTCTTAACAAACTTGCGATAATACCCTGTCAACCCGTGAAATCCTCACAGATGTTTTATAGATGTGGGGATTTTCCATTCCTTAATGGCTTTAATTTTGCTAGGGTCTACCATAACTCCTTCATGAGATACAATATGACCTAGATACTCCACCTCCTGGACTCCAAAGAAACATTTGGATCTTTTCGCATATAATTGTTTCTCCTCCAATAGTTGTAACACCCTATCAACATGTTCAACATGATCCTTCCAAGACTTGTTGTAGATTAGTATATCATCAAAAAATACTAACACAAAGTTTCTAAGGAATGGTTTGAAAATTGGATTCAACAAACCTTGAAATGTTGAAGGTTCATTGGTAAGGCCAAAAGCCATGACCAAAAATTCATAATGACCCTCATGAGTTCTAAATGTTGTTTTCATAATGTCTTCAGTCTTCATTCTGATTTGATGATATCCTAAACGAAGATCCAACTTGGTGAAGTAAATTGATACATGTAATTCATCCAGTAATTCATCAATGACAGGAATGGGAAACTTATCTTTAATAGTGAGCTTGTTGAGCTCCCTATAATCCGGGCACATGCGTCATGATCCATCCTTCTTGTGCACCAATACTACTGGAGTAGAGAAAGAACTTTGACTCGGTTGAATTATACTAGTCTCTAGCATTTCTGAAACCATACGTTCAATTTCACTCTTTTGGACATAGGCATGTCTGTACAGCCTGATGTTTGGAGGAACACTTCTTGGAATCAGATGAATAGCATGATCATGTTCACGCATAGGTGGGATACCTTCGGGAGTCTCAAATACATCAGAATGATTGTCCAGGACTTTTTGGAGATTTGGAGAAATAGATGATTCCGATGTGGAAACATCTAGCAAACATAATTGTGCAATTACACCTCTTTGTTCCTTTTTTAGAATCTTTGTCATACCATTAGAGCTGATTATCTTTCCTAGTTTCCCTATAATACCCCTTAATTCAACTTCCTTTCCTTCTATAGAAAATTTGATGAAAATTTCTTGAAAATTAAAAGCTATTGTACCCAACACCTCTGACTCCTAGTACAACATCAACACCTCTGATTGGAATGGAAAGCATTGGGCTAGTCAATACATATTCTCCCATGGATAGCTTGATATTAGGGCACTTTCCAGAGAAATTTATTGTTCCTCCATTTGCAATCATCACTTGACACTCTGGTGCTGTATATAGGAAGCAATTAAATTCTTTTGCTACCTTATAATGAATAAAATTGTGGGTGCTTCCTGAATCAATCAACACTATTACCTTTTTCTTCTTGATTTGTCCTTCTATCTTGATGGCTTGAGGAGTGGTAATTCCCGCAATGCATTATAAGATATGGTTGGATTCATTTGTTCTTCATCTAGGCTTTGTTCCTGGAGTATATCCTCTTCTTTT
>APFE031147564.1:194513-294139 GCA_000404065.3 Pinus taeda | reverse complement strand
AGTGTAAATTTGCATCACAACTATAACAACAAAGCCCCTTGTGCTCTTTTTTCTTCAAAAATATGTTGTGGTGTCAACCTTATAGGTTGTGGAAGACTAGCAGCAACAAAACTTCCGTCTTTATAGTTGTGAGTGGTATGCTTCCTGGTTGCCATAATTTTTGCTTTCCATTTTTCTTGCTAACCTGAATGCCTTCTCTAATGAATCAGGTTCCCAAAGGCGAACATCATGTTGGATATTATCCTTTAAAGACCCTTTGAACACATCAATCCTATGCTCCTCTGGAATATCTTTTACCCTTATGTTCAATTTTTGGAACTCCTCAATGTGCTCCATTATTGAACCCTTTTGTTTGAGACTTATCAATTGGCTAAAAAGTGTTGCTTTTTGTATCCTCATAATGTGCTGTCAATTCTTCCGTAAAAATTGCCCAAGTGATAATTTGTTTACGAGAGCAAAGCCATTGATACCATACAAACTGATTTGGTTCCAAATATAAAGTTTCCATACATACCTTTTGTGTGTTTTGCACATTATTGAGATCGAAAAATTGCTCCATCTGTAATATCCATGTTGCGAGATCCTTGCCATCAAACTTCCTCATATCGATTTTTGGAATATGGTGGCTCTTCGATCCAACATTAGATTCTATGGAATCATGATTAACATTTCTTTTGTTCTCATCATGATTTTCCTTTAGTACCCTTACACCATTAGTGACCATTTCTTGTAGCAACTTATTCATATTTATCTTCAATTCTTCCATCTTATCATCCATGTCACCAATTTTAGCATCCATGCTATTCATCTTAGCTTCCATGCCATCCATCTTAGCTTCTACGCCTTTCTTTAAAAAATCCATATTAGCTTCTACACCTTTCTTTAAACCATCCATCTTAGCTTCTACATCTTTATTTAAACCATCTATCTTAGATTCTGTTGCTTTTTGTGCAAGTGACACTTGTTGCACTTGTTCTTGTAATTTTGATATATCATATAGCATTTCTTCTTCTTCTTCATGAGTCATGCTAGAGCTTTCAGGTTCCTTACTAAATGTTTGCATTTTCTTTCCTCGGGGCATTAGTTATCGATAGTAATTCTCTACTAGCCCTTTGAATTCCTTCAAAATAAATTTTCAAACCAATCTTAAGCAAAAATTTAAAAGAATCTACACACCTTTTTTTCACTTTGTAGGAGCTCAATATTGCATCTGATGTATCTCTATACTTTCAAATCATCCAGTTCTGAAATTGTAAATTATGGTAGCCCTCTGTGTCCTATTTCCAATGCCACCAGTATGATCCAAATTGGATTCTCCAAGGAAGAGTTATGCGAAATCTCCCACAGTGACCTGATTATAGACTAGTTCAGTAGAGCGAACTTGTACGACGTGCAACAAGTCACTGTTTCAACCTTTGGCTCTGAAAAATCTATACAATAAACTACAGTCCGTCCTCTTTATTCACCTTCTTATGAAATTTCAATTCAATTCTCAGAGAAAAAGTTATGATGATTTTCCCCAGGTCACCTTTTTGGAATGTAATTCAGGAGTCTGCAAAAAGACCAACTTCCTCAGATCATATCTCCGCAAATATATCACAAAAAGCTCTGAAACTCTGACCTAAGATTCAGCGTGATGTCTTCTGAAATGGGTTTTGTTTTCAGCTTCTGAAACATCACAGAAAAAAGTTATAGTGAAAATTCCACGATGACTTGTTTGGAGCAGCGAAACCCTAGAAAATGTAGAAAAGATAGATCAACGCCTTAGAATTCAACCTATTCGAGGGGGAAACCTTCTTTACATTACATAAATGAACAATTATTCGATCCTACAAAAGAAAAGACCTCCTTTCTATATAGAGGAGTCTAAGGGGTCATAGTATAATAAGAGCCGACATAACAATAATAACGTAAGGGCACAATAATAACAACAGTGGGCTTTTATGGGGCACAATAGTAATAATATGGGCACTACATGGGTACATCAATATAATAAGGGGGTTTTACTAATAACAATAAGGGGTTACACTAGTAGTGTAGGGTCCTAACACTGTCTCAATCTCAAATGGTTGTTGTAGGTCTGGTAATGTGAGCACTGACACAGAACATATGTGATTCTTCAACTCGGAGAACACTTGCTCATGGGTTTCTAGCCCATATAAATTTGCTTTTGCTCCGCCCTTGGTGACATGACTTAAAGGCCAAGTTATATGAGAGAACACCAACACGAGCGTATGGTAGAAATTGGCAAGACTCAAAAAGCTACGAAGCTCTGTTAGAGTGGTTGGGGCTGGCCAATCCCGAATGACCTGTATCTTGGATGGGTCCACATGTACACCCTTCTCATCAATGATGTACCCCAAATATTGAACCTGAGTCAAGCCAAAGGTTCATTCATCCAAGTTAGCACACAACTTGTGTTGTCAAAGGGTTTGAAGGACTTGTCGAATATGGTGGAGGTGCTCTTCTCAACTCTGGCTAAAGATCAAGACGTTGTCTAATTACACCACCATGAATGTATTGGTGAAGGGTCATAAGATGTCATCCATTAGTCTCATGAAGGTCCATCTGCCTCTTGATCTCATCGTTCTCTAGAGCAGAGAGTCAATAGATTGGTCCATTGGGTAGCGGCATGCCCAGGGTCAGATCGATGGAATGCCTCACCTGACAGTGCAAAGGTACCCGTCTACGTGAGGAAAAAATATGCTTGTACTCCTCCACGACCTTGTTCATCTATTGCTGTTGTGCAGAGGAGCCCTGCCTGGAAGCTGTTGCCAAAACCTTCTTCTTGCCTTGGGGGTGAATCATAATAAAAACAAATTTCCTCGTTTGGGAAACGATCTTCCTGCAATGCTTTGCAGTGATCAAAGAGATGGCAATAGGCGGGGCTACCTCCAGTATCCTATACAACTTATTAGCCAAAGTAATAATCATAGAACGAGGTCTAGACTCATATACAACATGTCGCTTCCACAAGTATGCTTTTCCTAACAATACGTCAAAAACTTCAAGAGGAGCAACAACACACAGTACCTCATCTGTGAAGGGCTTGATGTTATAGGGAAGGCGATACTGTTGGCTGACGTGAAGATATTTTCCTTGGTGAAGCCACCCAATGGTGTATGACTGTGGATGTGTTGTAGTCTTTAGGCCCAGCCGCTTCATAAACTCTACTAAAATGAGGTTCTTTTGGCTCCCGATGTCAACAATGAACTGCAATGAAGAACCCTTCACCCACATCTATGAGTGGAAGAGGCATTCCCCATCCTTTGGATCTTTAGGCTCAATTTTCTAGATCTTTGTGGTGGCCACGGTGGCACTAGCCTCTGCATTAATGATCTGATTCCATTTGTCAGTTCCCTTATCGGGTTCTGATTCAGAGCTAGAACCTGTGTCTGATTCGGAAGCCTTCAGCTTGGCCAATAGTAAATTCTTGGCCTGACACTCACTTGTATTGTGAGTGGAGCTCTTATGGAACTCACACCATTTTCCCGTGTCCTTCTTCATCTTTGTGGTGTTATTCTTTGCTTGTGGCTTCGACGTGTTGTCCTGGGTAGCCCCGCCTTGGCTTGGTCCTTTGTTTTGTGGTCTGGGGGCGTCTTTTCCTTACTTTAGATTCGCAAATCCAAAGTCCCACTTCTTCTTTTTAAACTTCTTCTCAATATTTACAGCATATCAATACGTTGTGTCAAGCAAGGATATGTCCAGGAACTCTATCTCATCTTGGATGTAATTGTGTAGATAGCTATAGTACTTGAGCATCAAATTTCGCTCAATATCCTTGATACCAAGCTTCGTGCGAAGGGTAAGGAAAGTATTTGTGAACTCTAGAACATCTTTTTCCCTTCCCTATCGTAGCGTGGTCCACATTATGTATTTATCTTCGTAGCTCTCGACTGGGTAATACTATTCCTTGATGGTGTCTTAGAAATAATTCCGAATGGGTGCGGCTGAAAACAACGAGGGTTCACTCTCAACCTTTTGTTCACAGTGGGTTTTCCACCAGTCCTTGACGTGTGGGTTGACTTTGAGAAGTGTAAAAGTAATCTTTTCCTATTGGAAAAGTCATGAACTGAAAAATATCCTTCCAACAAATTTAACAATTTATCTACAACATTTGCATATATCAGGCCTTCAAATATGGGAATATTGAAGTTAACTTATACCTTAAAAGGAGTAGTGTCTCCAGAGTGGCTGCTAAATGAAGATGCATCGCATGTGGGTAGTCGTCGAAGGATCTAGGAAAAGTTATCCATCATCATGTCCCTCTGTCGCTCGAGGGCTTCCTCGAGAAACATTTTGAAAGGATCTCCTGCCCCCTTGTCTTTCTTTTCTTCTGCCATGGGAGGTCCTCAGGTTTTTTGAGGTTGATCCTACAATGGTTCAACCAGATCGAGCCCTAACTCCTTATACCCTGACCTCGTTGGGGACATGTAAAGAAAAATAGAGAAAGAGCAGACCGCTCTCATACCACTAATACAAACTTAAACAGGAACGCTACAAATTATAGATATAATCATAAACACAGAGTTGTAAGAGAAAAACACTTCATTTCATTAATAGAAAAATATTGAACTATGCTTACAAATGGAATGGAAATAAGATAGCTCGGGCAATGGTAGCTTATCTTTGAGAAGAGATGTAGTGGATACATGCCTCTAAACTGAGCTACAATGAGGCTCAAGGGCCTTTTTATTATTGAGAAATAAGAGAAAACCCTAAACAACCAAACCCTTAACCCAAGGAGATGTAACACCAAGAGTTTATTGGCCCCATTGGGGTTAGCTCGGCAGCCAACTTCCCGGGGCTGTCACTTGGTCACATTATCTTTGTTTGATGTGTATGACACCTCTTTGGAAATATCTTTCCAAGGACTACAACTATCGATGTGATTTCCATGGAAATTGCTAAAGGAAGTTTTCCAAAAAAATGTCATTTAGGGCCTCAAAACAGCTCCAGAAGTTGAGGACTCAAAAAACTGCCAAAAATAGTAAATTTTGTTACAATTAAGGAAACTGAAAAAATGAAAGAAATAATGGTGAGGGTCCAAGTGGAATAGGTGGGTGGCCACCAATATCCACCTAGATCAATGCTTTTAACTTCCTCTTTCTTTTGACGTAACTTTCATGTGATTTTTCCCTAAACTTTTTATGTTGGGGACCCCTTGCTCAAATTGAGTGTGCTCCAATGCTTTGGTTATGAACAAATGATGAATTTATACACTAAAAATTCTCCAGTGAGTTTCAGACATGGCATTTTTAGGACCAATTGTTTTCCTTCTACAATAAGGCAGAGCATTGAAGCATGTCCTTTTCAGATCTAGGAAAAGGGAAGCTTTTTTTGGCCTCAATTTTTTGTGCATGACTTGATTTTAATGGATTTTGTAATAGGTTTACAAGGATTTCAAAATTATAGAGTGGATGGAATGAGATCATAGAAATGATGATGAAATTGCACTAGCGAACCTAGGGATTATAACGTCCTTATGCAAGTATGATCTTTTGAAGTTCTTCAAAACCCAACTTATAAGAGGGGAGCCTCTACTCTTAGAGAGGATCATGTAATGGTGGGATCCTACTAAGTAGCAGCTTGAGATACAACGATACATTATATAGATATATGTGGAGGATATTTAATTTCTCATAGGCTTGTCGAGGCGAGGGGCCTTAGTTAGAGTGTCTGGAGGCAAATTTGTGGGGAAGAGATCCATAGAGGAGTGGATGATAGACTATTGCACTCCCATTGTGTGAAAAGTAACTGTGTATATAAATATTAGAGATTTGATGGACCTCCCTTTCTATAGTATCTTTTTTATGTTGAATTGAGTGGTATGTACAATGCGTCTACATTTGGCTTGCAAGAGTCGAGTGGACATTGTAGTGAGGTGCATGGACTTGATAGCGTTCAATTGGTGTGGGGGTCTAATAGTGAATCTAAAGGAATAGTTGATGAAGTGAAGAATAGGAAAACAATGTATGTTTGGGTATGGTATCATCATTGTATCATTCTTCTTTGTGTTTCGTATCTTAGAGGATCAAGCCAAAAAATCGGATTCCATCACCACCAGGTCAATTCTTCTAACTTCCTCTTTCTTTTGATGTAACTTTCTTGTGATTTTTCCCTAAAAGTTTTATGTTGGGGACCCCCTGCTCAAATTGAGCATGCTCCAATGCTTTGGTTATGAATAAATGATGAATTGCTACACTAAAAATGCTTTGTTGAGTCTCAAACATAGCATTGTTAGGACCAATTGTTTGCCTTCTACATTAAGGAAAAGCATTGAAGCATGCCCTTTTCATATCTAGGAATAGGGAAGACTTTTTTGGCCTCTATTTTTTGTGCATGGCTTGATTTCAATGTATTTTGTAATAGGTTTATAGGGATTTCAAAATTCTAGAGTGGATGGAATGAGAACATAGAAATGATGATGAAATTGCATTAGCGAACCTAGGGATTATAAAATCCTTATGCAATTATGATCTTTTTAAGTTCTTCAAAACCCAACATATAAGAGGGAAGCCTATACTCTTAAAGAGGATCAATAATGGTGGGATCCTACTAAGTAGCAGTTTGAGATACAATGATAGGTTATATAGATATATGTGGAGGATGTCTACTTTATCATAGGTCTGTTGAGGCGAGGGGCCTTAGTTAGAGTGTATGAAGGAAAATTTGTGGGGAAGAGATCCATAGAGGAGTGGACGGTAGAGTACTGCACTCCCATTGTGTGAAAAGTAACTATGACTATAACTATTAGAGATTTGATGGACCTCCTTTTCTATAATATCTTGATTATGTTGACTTGAGTGGCAGGTACAATGAATCTACATTTGGCTTCCAAGATTCGATTGGACATTGTAGTGAGGTGCATGGACTTGATAGGTTTCAATTGGTGTGAGGGTCTACTAGTGAATCTAAAGGAATAATTGATGAAGTTCAGAATAGGAAGACATGGTATATTTGGGTCTGGTATCATCATTATATCATTCTTCTTTGAGTGAGTATTGATACTACAACCACAAATTTTGACACCATGACTAGGAAGATCGGCACCCAAGATGGACCAATGGACTGGTTTGATGTCAAAACTAGGGGGTGAGCCAACTACTCGAGCATATGATGATAACTTCTTTACTTGTTTCAATGAGAAGCACATACGAGTCAATGAATATGCATATGCAGGAGTAAACTTAAGTCGATACCCTGAATTAATGATTTCCCCCTAGTGAGTAGTGGGGAGACCTAGATAATTAAAGAGTTTTTTATTCTTTTTTATGATTTTTTTTATGGTACAATGCACTAATCATTAACATGTTTTATAGAACAAATGTCACACCACATAGTCTGGAAGGCGAGTCTCTTTATGATCATCGAGGAAAAGCTATAGCAGTGGAGCTATTAACATACCGGGAGGATTCATATGAGAATGAGGATACTGACCGTAATGAGCTGAGATAGGTGTAGTGTAACCTAGAGGGGCTTACGATGGGTATATCATGACCCGACTTGAGGATGTACCACACATTAGAGGAAATTTCACCCGAAAAGTGCCCATGAAATTTTCACGTACATAATATGTAAACCAATCAAAATCCTTTAAATTTAAAAAGATGTACATGTAAAAAATTGGAGGAAAAATATAAAAAACTATTATTTTTAATTGTATAATAAAATTCAAAAAATTAGTTTTATTACGCCGTAAGGCATTCCCTTTGAAATCAACTCCCCTTCTTTTCTCTTTGTCATTCTTAGGCACCGTCAGATTAAGTGTTAGAAAATTGAGAAACGCTGAACCGTTTGATCACAAAAATTAGTTATGAATTCATTGTAGGTAGCTTTTCAATGCGGTTGTCGAAAAGGGGAAATTGAAGGAAGCATATGTTTAGCCAGAGGTGATTACCAAGAAGGGATGCGATGGAGCCAAGGCTGACATCTGGTCCTGTGGAGTCATATTGTTCGTGCTCCTGGTGGGCTACTTACCTTTCCATGATGCGAATAAGGGGATTTCAAATGCTCGCCCTGGTTTTCCTCTGGTTTTCCTCTTAAGTCTGGCGTCTGGTTGTCCGAATGCTAGACTCTAACCCTCTGATGAGGATCCCATTCCGCAGGTCATGGAGGTTTCTTATTTCTGCCAGGGCTTCAAGCACCCGTAGGCTGACAACAATGTCGATGTCAGACAGCTCGAAGATGTTGGCTCGACCTTCCCCTCCCCCAAGCCGACCTTATCGAACGCCGACCTGCCTAAACAACTTTGACATAATTTCCCTCTCGCTATGGTTTAGTCCCTCTTGGGTTTGTTCAAGGATGATATGGATCAATGACTTACTAGAAAAAGGGAGAATGATCCATATACAAAAATCCAACTCTCAATAAAATTTCGCGTCAATCAAAGTAAGGTACTTTCGTAACTCTTCTCAAGATTACATAAAATTGTGCTTTGGGGATAAATCCTGCTTCCTACTTGTAGAGTCCAAGGTGATGTAAAACATGGAAAGCATATAAAAAAGATTCCTTCTTGCTTTGGTGCCACATGATGGACCAACATATTTTCTACTTTAAAATGCATATGTTGTGGCTGGAAAATGGAATGATGCAGCAAAAATAAGGAGAACAACGAAAAACATATCCTTGAAGAAGGAACCCACATGCAGTTGGATCGAAGTTAAGGATCAGGAGGAGTGTTGCCAATCAATTATATTCAGGAAAGTCACTGAAATCTAAATATTTATTATATTATTACATTGCAAATAAACATTTATTTCTTGCAAGGGAGTGCCGCTTTAAAAGTTGTTGAGATGGAAACTAATCACTGACTAGTAGGCATCAAACTTCTACTGAATATGCAGGAAACAATATATTATACAAAGAATTCTGATGTATGTGTTTCCTTTCTCAGCAATGTTCACAGGAATGTTTGATTTCATCTATGAGGACATTAGTGAATGTGGTTTTCGTTGATGCATCCAATTGGGCGTGGATGATATAGTTTGCTATGAGAAGCCTGTGCTACAATCTGAGGTATAGTAGATTTCAAATTCAAATAGTCATCCAAAGTATTGTAAATTTGATGAGAGATTCTTGCATAAGCTTTCACTTAAAAAGGCTTGGATATCTTCTCTGAAACTGTGTGGGTGCTATTTTTTTTGGGGCGGAGGGAAGGAGGGGGATTATATGCACCATGATTGTGAGTCCATATTTGGAAATTTTGGTACTCTATTCCATATTTGCTTAATTTTTTGTACTCTATGCCTCGCGGATTGTGGTCTAGCCCAAGTAGTAAATTGATTGATCTTCTATTAAGTTAGATGATGTTGAGTGTAAATTTTGAGTGACTTTTACTGTAGATGTGCCCCTCACAGCCTTGGAGGAGGTGCCTTCAAGGCATTCTTCTCCCTCAATCATGTAAATATTCCTTCTGCAAGAGAGTTCAATTCTGTTTGTGGCTTAGTGGATTTTGTTTGTTGTTAGGTGCCTTATTGCCTACAACCTCGATTGACATTTTTTGGCAAATTGTCTCAATAATAATTTCCATTTGAGAACTGAACTAGTGACAGAATTTTTAATGTTGTTATAGATGCATGATAATAGTTTTTGAGTTCTGATGTTTCTCATGAGCATTTGGATTCTTGAAGTCTAAGTTTGGCAAGCCTTTTATGGGAGACAATAAATTGAGAACTGTTTCATACCTTTGCTTGTGCATTACAATGCATTGCAACTAATATTTTTTAAAAGGTTATCATATTTTTCAAACCATGTAATTCTCCATTCTGCACTTGATGCTCATTTCTGTTATTGAGTCCTTCCCAAAGGAAATATAAATTTAAGCTGCTTTGTTTTATTTGGTGACTGATATCAGTTTTGTTGTAGATTGATCACCTTCCAATTGAATTTCCCTCTAGTCAACCATGGATAATAGGTATCATTCCCTGTTTCCTTTAGTTCTCGGGTCTGTCTGAGTCCATATGTGTTATATGATCATTACAATGGACAAAACCCCTAGTGGAATGCCAACGTTAGAAGAAATTTACCTTTGCTTCATACTGGAGTTCTGAATATTATGTTGCCCCTGCTTACAATCGATGCTCTGTGGTGTTCAAACCACTTGACACCAAGAGGATATGCGAACATATTGTGAGATTTAGCTTCTTCTGGTCTAAGAAAAAGTGAACACCACTCATACATGTGTGATTGGGGTTACTCATCTTTGTAGGAAGAAGAAAGGAATGTCATTGATACATTTGTGATTATTTCTTTCAACAAGGCTCTCTTGAGTGTTATCGATCCCAGGTTTGACATTTAAAAATGTGACTTAGCTCTTAAAAATGAGGTAACATTCTCTGCACTTTTAGAAAAAGAAAGAAAAATTGAACACTTGTTTCTGCAATGGCAAAACATGGATATGTTGTCTGCATGATATCAAGGGAATAACTTATTTGGATGATGTATTTCTTACCTGTCTATGCTATGTGTAATAGTGATGTTAAGATACTTAACAATTTTCTTATGCACAGCACTCATGTGTGCAATGCTCTAATGGTGATTTATAGTCAAGTTTCCCAACAGATCTATTTGTATCCTAAATGGCAGCCATTGTTTTCTCATAGAAATTTATACTTGAAAAGTGCTAATCTTACATTCATAATAAGGCCTCATGCTAATTGGAAATTAGTTTTGAATCCCTACAAATTACACAATTTAATTTATGTCATAATGGAACCACTTTTACACCCAGTTTGATGATTTAATGCACCTGTTCGAGATATTCAACTCTATTTCTTCAGATTGAATGCGGCTGTGGGAAGTCATGAAGTCGTTTTCGATGATAGTTAGTGCAATAATTATGTTGTATTTGGAAACATTGTTGAAGATCTAGTAGTTTCACTTAATGTACAAGGATGGAACAACTCTTTATTTCGTTCTTGGGCTTCTTCTGGTCTAAGAAAAAGTGAACACCACTCATACAGGTGTGATTGGTGTTGCTCATCTTTATAGGAAGAAGAAAGGAATGTCATTGATACATTTGTGATTATTTCTTTCAATAGGGCTCTCTTGAGTGTTATGGATCCCAAGTTTGGTATTTAAAAATGTGACTCAGCTCTTAAAAATGAGGTAACATTCTCTGCATTTTTAGAAAAGAAAGAAAAATTGAACACTTGTTTCTGCAATGACAGAATATGGATATGTTTTCTGCATGATATCAAAGGAATAACTTATTCTTCTAATGTATTCCTTACCTGCCTATGTTATCTGTAATCGTGCTATTAAGATACTTAACAGTTTTCTTACGCACAACACTCGTGTGCAATGTTCTAATAGTGATCTATGGTCAAATTTCCCAGCAGATCTATTTGTATCCTGAATGGTAGCCACTGTTTTCTCATAGAAATTTATACTTGAAAAGTTTTTATCTTACATTCATAATAAGGCCTCATGCTAATTGGAAATTAGTATTGAATCCCTACAAATTACACAATTTAATTTATGTCATAATGGAACCATTTTTACACCCAGTTTGATGATTTAATGCACCTATTCGAGATATTAAACTCTGTTTCTTCAGATTGAATGCGGTGGTGGGAAGTCATGAAGTCATTGTCAATGATGTTCAGTGTAATAATTGTTGTATTTGGCAACATTGCTGAAGATCCAGTCGCTGCACTTAATGTACAAGGTTGGAACAACTCTTGATTTCGTTCTTGGGAGGTATCATCTTTTCTTCTTCCCATAAAGATATAAGCTATGGAGGATGAGTGGATGGCTATAAATAATTTGAATGTGTAGTAATCATTTGGATGGTATTTATTGTGATAATGTCATGCGCTTGAAAAGGTTTCCAAATCCAAATCAAAAGACAACGCAGCTTGGACGTACACATTCTTAAGGAGAAGGCCATAATGAAGGGTTCATCTTCCTCATTATCTGTACTAAAGATCCTCTGCATACATGCTAATTAGCGAAGGTTGAAAAAAATGTAATATGCAAAATCAGAGAGGTAATATCACAAATTTACAATTGCAGACACGATTGATAGAGCCAATAGGTTCGTTTTTGCTAGGTGTTTTGGTGACCAAAATGCAGAGTAAAAAGAGGACGAATTCACTAGGATTAGATCCATGATTTTGCTGAGAATTTACCAACCAAGTTGCAACAAAGAGGAGCAAATTTTTAGTTGGCAAGGCACCCATCAAATCGTTGTATTGAAGGGCCATGAAATGCCTTTGACAGAGGCACGATTTCGTTGGGGAAGTAGCAACCAAAACACAGTAAATTTTAGCACGAATTAGTCGTGGAAATTGGTATGATTTTGCCTGGTAAAAGGTTCATCAAATCTATTGTTTGAGGGGCCATTAAATGGTAGTGGTTTGTGCAATGGTTTGCAGAGAAAACTGGAAGAGACACAAGTAAAAAGTAAGTTCAAAAATAGCAAAGAAAATGGCTAACCTAAGAGGATCATAAATGTGCCAGAAATATGAAATTTTGTTCAAGTCAATTTGGTGTATGGTTTATTTGGGTTTCAAGTCAACTAGGTGTATATTGTGAATTGGTGAAGCTCACCACCAGGGAACCACCCCCATGCAATTCCACTTCTAGCTTTTTTCATTCCACTTTTCAAATCTCAACAGCAGATTGAGAGTGCCAACAAGCAAATATCCATGTGTTGAAAAAACCAAGCATGTCACCAAGAATCAAACACAAGTGCATGCCAAGAGAGAGTAAGTGTGCCCAAGAAGAGAACTTATGAATATCAAATGCACAACGCATCCAATAAAGAGATGAACACATTTTCATATATATGTTTTAAAAAATATTTTAGTGTTGGAACTTGGCAAGTTCATGCTTCTTCGTGAGACTAATATAAATGTATCGTTACAACGTCGTTGGTGGCAAATTTATGCAACATATTTGATCATTTAAGTTTAATAGATTTTCCTTTTCTTTTCCTACAAAGAATTTTCTCTTTATATGTGCTAGAGTTATTGGGATATTATTTAGGAACTAGCAAACATGCAAATTTATATACTGAAATCCCTAATTCTCCTCATCATTTACAAATTGTTCGTCTGCATCTATGCAAGAAGACAACTTAGCTTCAGAACGTTTGTAAGACAGAAAATGCAAATTTTAGCAAATATGGAGCTAATAATAAACGCCCTGTGGTGTCAGAACATTGTTTTCATGGTTTCCTTTGAGCAATATCATTAGAGAACCATATATTCTTCAAATTGGTGAGAGACCTTCAACCCAACGCATCAGTGGCTTCATGGGATTAAATGTTCCTCTTCCAATGGTGGCAGATTTATTCAACATATTTTATCATTGAAGTTTAACAGATTTGCCTTGCCATCACATTCATCTCATCCAAATTCAACTAAATTTCTTAATGTTGTCTCACTTTCTTCTTGCAATTCTTCGGGAAAGCTTCCTATTTCCACCATAATGTAAGTGAAGATGGAACGGTAGCATTAAGAATTTATGAAGTGAGTTTTCCCTTATTTTCTTTTCGTTTTGGGAAATAAATTGGGGTTTATTAACATATTCCTAATTATTCACTGGATATCTCTGTACACAAAGCAAGTTCGTTTGGAAGGGCATCACTCTGAATACACAGAGGAGTTTGCCTTTATTTATTAACTCTTTGGTTAGGTTGGATAAAGAACTATCTAGAAGATGGAAGCAAAATATTGAAGAAACTAGTTCTATTTGTAGATTTTGGGAAATCCTCTAAAGACCCAGGATTTGGCATGATATCATTTATAAACAAATATATGCTTCTGCTAGCATGAGAAGAGAAAGTGGAAGAGCCATGCTTTGGCAGCTGATGGCAGAAGGAATGAGCTCATATAGAAATGGTATGATAATATCTTATATCAGAGTCCTTCCACAACATCTAACACCAATATGATGCATGTTCACTCAGGGGGATGCACAAAGACTTTATTTCTACAAATTAGTCCTCATGAAAATCACATGGGAGAAACTCTGTGCTCACTAAACTTTTCCAATAGAGTTCAAGGATTAGAGCTTGGTCCTACTCGGAGGTAGCAAGATGTAAGTTTTCACTGTAGCATGGTCCTTTCCTTTTCTTGATATTTTCCTGCCTTTAAAAAATTGTCAAAAAAACATTAATTAAGTTATATGCTATTGCCTTATGACGTTTCCATTGCAACATCTGGTGCAATTTCTAGTATATTTTCCCTCCAATTTTTTTACATGTACCTCTTTTTAAATTTAAAGGAAAATGTAGTTTTTTTCTTTTCCCTCCAAAATTCATAACTATTAGTTATTATTTTCCTATTATTTTATTATTTTTCCTTAGGAGGCCACTTTCAGCCTAAAATTTCCTCTAATGGCACATGCAGCACCACATTATAGGTTTTTTTAGTAGGATGGGTCAGCTTCTCCGGTAGGTGGCCATAATGGTTATGTGTTATCAAGCACACAAAGACTCTAATGATTATTTGATTTAGGATACTTATATGTATGCTCCCTTATAGGAATTTCTATGGACATTAGTGTATGTGTGACAGGCTTATGAGCTTGGGCCTGTGAGCCCAATTTTGGCACTATACCATTTTGTGTGTTTTGGATGATGTATGCAAACTAAATTCTACATATATAAATATCTGTTTTTGTTTTATACTTATGGATGTGTTAATGATGACGCATCTTATCCCATGTGTTTTATGTACATGTATGTTCAATTATCTTGATATTATATATGTGACATATTCCATTACAATACATAGTTAGCCAACAAATCAGTTAATGCATTAGAACTCCTAGGTACTTGTTGATAATGTTGAAGATGCAACAAAAACATCTACTTTTGACTTTGCCTTGGTCAAACTATATTAAAATTCGAATTTCTATTTTAGCAAAATACTTGGAGGCAGTTAATTGAGGTGACTTGGCTCTTATCACTTAGTTAACTCAATAAATTTGAGTTGGAGACACTTGAGCTTAGTTCTACATGATTTATTTCTAATTTGTAGCAATATATTTCAGCTAATTTGAGTTATTGTCAGTTTAAATAGTTCTAACTATCAAAAGAACTAGTGGAGGTCAAGTTGTGGATGTGGAACTTCAACCTCACTCGAATATCAATCAGTTAACTCATCAATCAAACCAAAATAATTGTTGCATGCAAATAATTCGAGTTACCCAGTTGAGATGGAGATTCCAAGGCAGTGTACTATCGGTTGTAGCATATTCCCATGTGTAGAGGTGGTGCATGCAGTCAGAGATTAACCTAATGCTATTAGGAAATTCCTTGGTGTGAAATTCCTAAAAAATAGGGGAAATTTCCCAAGGGAACAATGCAAGGAAATAAGAGCTTGGAGGACTTGAAAATTGGCTAAGTGTTGGCCATAGTCAGTTAGTCATGCAGAGGGATAAACTATACAATTGCAAGTTGTGCTAAGGCTTGAGAAAGCATTGCATTTCTCCTCTATTCTATGATTAATGCGATATAGATAGTAAGGGATTTTGAGGAGTTTCTTTCCCCTAGATAAATATTTGTGCATGTCTAATGTTTCCTTTTGCATGTCTATGATTCTTGTTTTAGATGGTGAATTAACTTCCGTAGATTAGTGGAGTAACTTCAAGTCTTGTGATTTAGTAAATTTGATGAGAAGTATTGAATCTACACATTAATTTTTACATGGTATCAGAGATGGAATCATTGTAGTGCAGAGAAGTCGAAGTTTTCATTGTAGGAGATTCAAATTTGAAGATAATGTTGTAGGTTTTATTCAGGACTAACGTGAAAGGAACGTCAAACATTTTTGCATGGAAGCACTGCATGGAGGCAATATTGGATGCTAATGGGCTTCTAGAATACTTCAAGACCAATGTAGAAAAACCCCAAGCATATAATGCCCAAAATCTTACTTAGAGGAAGAAGGATGTGGCCAAAGTGAGGAGAATCATAGTGGAGGGATTTTGGGATCATATTGTCACAAATATTCATGGAAAAGAGACTTTGTTCACAGTGTGGAAAGCACTGATAGGATTTTTCGAGAACAATAGTGACCACAGGAAGCTAACACTCAAGGAAAAGCTTCAAAGTATCATGATGCAAAAGAATGCCACAATTTTACAATACATGAGCAAGTTTATGCAGTGTCATGGTGAGCTTAGTGGGGTTGGTGTTAATTTCCCTGAAGATGAATTGGTAGCTCTATCCCTTTTGGGCCTTCCCAAGAGCTAGCATAGCTATTAAGATTTGATAAATGGTAGAGAGAACTACCAAGTTGGGAGCGATTATGGTCTGATCTAGTGCAAGAAGAAATCACGAAGAACACCAGAGATGAGACCTCATCTAAGGGCGAAGATGAGAATAATTGTGCCTTGGATGGAAAGGAAAAGAAAGGGAAGGGGAAGAAATCCCAATCAAAATCAAATTTGATTCAAGGGGGAAAGAATAAGGAATTTTCCAGAATCAAGTGCTTTCACTATCATGAATTTGAGCAATATGCAACAAAGTTTCCACACAATAAGGAAAGTAAGAAGATTGGAGGAGGAGAAGTGGGTGAAGCTTTGGCTTTGCAGTTCGAACTTGATTTTACCCTCATTGCATACCTTGAAAGAATAATGATGGGTAGTGTGTAACATATGGATAGTGGTGCCTCATTCCACATGATGGGGAACAAATATTTTTTTAGTGACTTGGAGGAGAAGGATCTCCAGATGCACATCAAGATGGGAGATGATGGAAGGTATAACACGAACGATATTGGTACAATTAATTTCCGAAGGGAGACTAGCTCCCCTCTCAGGCTCAAGAATGTAATGTTTGTTTTGGGTTTGTACAATGTGATATTCAGCAAAGAGAAGGCTTTCTTGAGACACATTGCAATGGGACAAGTGAAGAAAATCAGGGTTCGAGTGAAGAACCTCTACAAATTATATGTGGAAGAATTTGAAAAATTGAGCACAAAAGTAGAGAAGGTGCAGAGCTAAGATGTTGGGAATTATGATAGAATACTTAGCCATTTGCATCATGGTGCTTTGAATATCATGCAACATATTTCTACATGCCTCCCCAAAGGAGCACTAGAGAAGCAAGATACATGCAAAGGGTGTACGTTGGGGAAGTACACAAAATCCACCTTCAATGATCGGGACAACAAGGTGCATGAAATCCTTGAAAGGATCCACTCTGATGTTTGTGGAACTTTCTCAATAGCCTCCACTGCCAAACACAGGTACTATGTCATATTTGTAGATGATTTTTCATGAAACTCATGGATCTACTTCATGTAGAATAAAGACTAGAAATTCTCCAAGTTTATTGAATTTAAAGCACTTGTTGAGAAAGAAATTGGCAGGAAAGTGAAGGCTCTCAAAATCGATAACAAAGGTGAGTACATTTTGAATGAGTTAAAAAATTTATATGCAAAGGAATGCATTTGATGGGAGTTGACAACACCCCATAACCCACAACAAAATGGGGTGGGTAAGAGGAAGAACATAATTATTGTGGGAGAAACAAGGGCGATGTTGCATGACCAAGGCCTACCACTGCACTTGTGGTTTGAAGCATGAAACACATTGGTCTATTTGTATAACATGAGTCCTCGCAGGATTCTTGGCATGAGTAGACTAAAGCAAGATTTTTTAGGGAATAAACCAAGTGTGTCACACTTAGGGATCTTTGGATCATTAGTTTACTATCATGTTTCCAAGGAAGCAAGAAAAAATCTAGAGCTGATAGTAGAATTGGGCATATTTGTGGGGTACACAAAAACACCTCACAACTATCATGTGTACTTGCCATGTCTCAAGATGACAATGGTCAGAAGGGATATGAAATTTGATGAGGAGAAGGAAATGAGGTGTTCCATTGATGGAGCTTCAGTTGCAACATGATAAGGATATTTTAGCTCCGAAGGAAGAACCACGAGAAGGTGTGGAGAAGCCATAAGCAGAGGAGCAGAGAGTGGAGACATCCACTCAAGCAGAGACATCCATAGAAGGAAGGAATTGAACCAGGGAAGTTGAAAGATTATTGCAGGATGCTAGAGAGAATGTGAGAGCACCCACATCACAATGCAGGCAGAGGAGGTCACCTGATCATTACAATGGCTACATGGCTATGATGAGTGAGCTTATAGAGATTGAGTCATTCTCATTCGAGGAATTTATAAAGAAACCACTATGGGTTGATGCTATGGTAGAGGAATATGATTCCATTTTCAAAGATAGTGTTTGGGAAGTGGTCCCAAGACTAGCAAAAAAAATTAAAGGTTGGTTCGAGATGGATTTACAAGGTAAATCATGCAGCAAATGGAAGCATAGGGAAACAAAAGGCCAAATTTGTGGCCAAGGGGTTCTCTCAGGTTGAGGGAATTGATTATGAGGATACATTTTCTCCAGTAGAAAGGTACTCATCCATCAGGTCAATTCTAGAACAGTTAGGGTAGATGGGGTGGAAGATCCACTAGATGGATGTGAAGACAACATTTTTCAATGGAGTTATTAAGGAGGAGGTGTATAATGAGCAGCCACAATGGTTTTACCTTTGATAGAGAGTCACATGTGTGCAAACTCAAGCGAGTTTTGTATGGACTCGAGAAATCGCCCTCTGCTTGGTATACCGAGATCGATAGCTATCTCACCGGTTTGGGCTTCACCAAAAGTGAAACAGATGCAAACCTTTATCGCATTGAGGTAGAAGGTAAATTATTGATTATTATTTTATATGTTGATGACTTGATCCTTACTGGTGATGAGTAACTAATTAGATCTTGAAAGGAGGACCTTGCAAGAGACCTCAAGACAAAGGCAATGGGCCTCATGCTCTACCTCCTTGTTTTGCAAGTATGGAAAATAGATGGGGAACTGTTTGTCTCTCAGTGAAAGTATGCCAATGAGATACTTCAAAGGTTCTTGCATGGATAGGTGCAAACCCATGGACACTCCTGTAGCATGAAACTGGAGGAAAGATGATGCTTCTTTAGGTAAAGTAGTAGAGGCTACTAGTTACAGGTAGCTTGTGGGTTCACTTATGTACTTGGTGGACATATGACCAAAAATGTGTTATGCAGTTAACCAGCTTAGTCAAGAAATGGTTAAGCCAACCAAGCAGTATTGGAAGGAAACAAAGTATGTGTTGAGATACCTCAAAGGCACTACTCAATTTGGTCTTTGGTACATACAGACAGAGGGAGTGAAGTTGCAAGGATTCATAGATGTAGATTGGGTGGGGATTCCATCAAATAGGAAAAGCAGATTAGGATGAATTTTCAATGTTGGGCCAGCAACAGTTTCTTGGTACAATAGGAAGCAGATATATGTGGCACTCAACTTAGCATAATTAGGGTACATGGACGCAAGTCAATTAACATATGAGGCTACCTGGATGAGAAATATTCTTGTTGGGTTATTTGGTCAGATGATGAATCCTATTATGATTTACTGTGATAATCAGAGTTGTATAAAAATCTCTGAGAATCTTGTAATTCATGATCAATCCAAGCATGCCAACATTCAGTATCACCATCTACGAGATTGTGTGCACAAGCGAATTATATTGTTGTAGTACATTCTGATAGAGGAACATGATGTAGATATTTTGACAAATTCTTTCTCAAGAGGAAAATTCGAGTTCCATAGAAGAAATATTGGGGTATCTAATAATCCCTTTCTTGCTCAGAGGGAGTGTTGAAAATGCAGCAAGAAAATCTAGTTTTCACTTTTCCTTGGTCAATTAGATTAACATTTGAATTTCTATTTCAGCATAATACTTGGAGGTAGTTAACTTAGGTGACATGGCTCTTCTAACTTAGTTAATTCAGTATTTCGAGTTGGAGACACTTGAGTTCAGTTCTACATGATTGATTTATAATTTGTAGCAATCTATTTTAGTTAATTTGAGTTATTGTTAGTTTAACTAGTTCTAACTATCAGAAGAACTAGTGGAGGTCAAGTTGTGGATGTGGAACTTCAACCACATTAACTAATCAACCAATTAACTGATCAATCAACCCAAAATAATTTTTTCATGTAGAGAATTCAAGTTACCCAGTTGAGATGGATATTCTAAGGCAGTGCACTATCATTTATAGCATATTCCCATGTGTACATGTGGTGCATGTAGTCAGAGATTGACCTAAGGATATTGCACAATTACTTGGTGTGGAATTCCTAAAAGATAGGGGAAATTTCCCAAGGGAACAACACAAGGAGATAGGATCTTTGAAGACTTGAAAATTGGCAAAGCTCGATTCAGTCAGTGAGGCAGAGGCATATACTATACACTTGTAGGGTGTGCTAAGGCTTGAGAAATCATTGTATTTCTTCTTTATTCCCTGATTAATGAAATGTATATAGTAAGGGGTTTTGATCAGTTGCTTCCCCTAGATAAATCTTTGTTCTTGTGTGATGTTTCCTTTTTCATGTATATGATTATTGTTTTAGATGGTGAAATAACTTCCTCAAATCAGTAGAGTAGCTTCAAGTCTTGTGATTTAGTAAATTTCATGAGCAATATTTAATCTACACATTAATATCTACAGATAAATTATATAATCAAATGAATTTTCAAGTATATGTACCCTAAGATAATGATGAAATAGCACAAGATGTTATACATGATAGACGTGATTCAATTGAGAGTCTAGATTGATCACCAAATGATAGATGCCTAGAGTTATGGCCTCGGTTAAGATTTTAATGATAGCATTGTATACCACTACATTGTTTATGGTAGGGCCTAGAAAGATTCCCCTGAACTCAAAAAAAATCCAGTGGACGAAAAGAGTACCCATGTTATGGAATGAATGTTCTAGGAACTACGACTACTGCCATTGGCATATCCAACATAAATGAAAGGGGATACAAACATTCACAAACCAAGTACCAAACAGGATAAGCAGTGGACAAAAATGTGACACACATGTAGAAAAAAGTAAAATCATGTTAATTACATATGTATATGGAACCACATCCAAAGGTCTAGGCATAGTAATTTTTCATATAAATCCCATTTTAGGGCTCCATGCGAGTGTTTCCATCATAGTCTTTGTCTTTTGGATAGGCCCCATTCAAATTCCTATAATTGATACAAATGAAACAAGTACTACCTGGTTTCTTGATGATAGGAACCATCTTGGAAACCCATTTTATAGGTCCCTAATTTGGATCCCTATAGTCAACACAAATACAAATAGTACCCTACTTCTTGGATAGGAAAAAGTTGGGAAATTTGGACATGCTTGATGCAAAGCCCTATGGTCGACACAAACATTATCGTAGTTCTTCATTATCAGAACAATGTTGGAAACCCATTCCATCATGGGACCTGAATAGATGGACTAAGCATGAAGTAAGTTCTCAATAAGACATGGATTGATGCCAAACATTTCTTTAGGGGAACGAGTGAAAATGTCATGAAATCCTTGGAAACGAGTAGTATAAGTAGTGATCTCATTTGGAGTGAAATCCTCTCCAATCATCATTTTTTCCATGACCTCGGGTTTCACGGAAGTATCAATGCATATGGAAGGTGAGATGTTCACAAATTTCCATTCATATAATACATCATGTATCATGTCAAGATCTCATGCCCAGTTGAGATTTTGTGATGAAACAAGTTTGTGCAAGTCATCATTCAAGTGTTCTGAACAAGGGAGGAATGATGACCGATGATGACATTCATCCCAAGGTGGATAAGAGATCATCATGCTTTCCAAGATGGCTTCACCAAATGGAATAATAATATCAAGGAAGTCACAAGAATAGAATGATTGAAATACCATGTGGGAGATGAGTAAACATCAATCTTGACATCATGGGAAGAGCTTGAATTAGGGTCAACATTTTCCATCTGAATACTTTGAAAGGAAAATTGAGTGGGGATCAAAGGATTTTGATCACCATACATGTCAATGTCCATAGGAGATGGGATTATCCAAGGATCATCAGATCCACCAAAATCATAGGTGAAATACATGATCATGTTAATAGTGCTTGCTAACTGTAACAGTTGAAGTGGAAGCAAGGGAAAAGTGCCCATTAAGGAAGAGTCTTTGAACATCTCTGCTCCAATCCTTTTAGTTGTGGGAGGGGAATTTCCTACAAATGGAACCAACTAAATATGATGGAAATGCAAGTCAAGCTTGCAAAAGGTCAACTAGTTGATAGTGATTATTTTACCTTGATGGGGGAACATCATGACATGGAAGATGGTTGACACAATAGTGATCATACCATAAAACCATCTTCACCCAAGAAAGAGGTTATATTCTAATGGTGTATCAATTACCTTGACCTCAACTACGATTGTTTTTCCCCTAAGGTCAATAGAAAAAGAAAGAAAAACCCCTTGAGATTGTAAGCTATACCCATCAAAAAAATTATCGCAGACTTAGGTGGAGACAGATTCAATGAACCTAGAGATTTCTAACACTTCAATGCCATGATACATGTATATTCCCCCTCTTACAACATTATTTTATGAAAACATTGTTTGAAGATGTGGACCATTATTTGGAAGTTCTGATGATGTGAAAGATAGGGTTTTCATGAGTATGGTTTGATGATTATAATATTTGAATATGACGGATCCACTCCACTAATAGAATTTAAGAGTGCCTTGAGTTGCAATTGGAAACCTTGCAAAAATTTGAGTGTAAACATAGCAGTAGGGGCTTGGGCCAGATCCTCAGCATTGTTATATTTGTTAGTAGCCCTTGCATTATTTTTATGCATAGTCATACAGAATGCACCTTTAGGAGGATGACACAAAATGATCAATGATGTTTTTTCAAAGTGAAGAAGACCATTGGGTGGATGAGGATTCATGGGTTCCAATGATGAAGTACCACTCTCAAGATTCTTATATGTATGCACTCTAGTTGTGACATTGATTGGATGTTCCACCATGAAGGTATCTTGTGTTAATAATGAGGCATTTTAAAAAGAATTTCGCCCACCCCCAACCCCCCTTACGAAGGAGGTGGGGAGTTCGCAACCATATGTTCGTGTTGTGCTAGAAATGGATTCATAAAAATAACATATTGATAGGCAACAAGTTGCTACAAGAAATAGTGATGGATCTCATCCATCTAATGACACTCATAATTAAGGTAGTCTTCCTCAAAAATATTGCAAGGAAAATTATTACTTTTATTTCTATCTTTCATTCCACCATTAGTAGTCTCTTGGGTTTAGGGTGATACTTGTTCAATATTCAAAGGTTTATTGGAATGATTTTTTTTCTTCTTTTCTTCTAGTGAGGATTCTTCACAAGTGTGGATTGGATAGAGTTTACCTCAAAGGTTTGAAAAAAATAAATAGGAATTTGAGTGGTAGGCTTAGCAATGAGGGCACTAGAATATATGCTCATTTGGCCCATATAAGTGGCTAGTTGGCCAATGATTCTTGAGGATATAGACCCCACTACACCATAGGCATGGGTTTTGAGCTTGTGATTCAATGGATTAGTCGATGACTGAGGAGCACTAGGAATGATTTCATATAGAGTACTTGCTTGATAAAAAATCAAGTCTAATTGATGGGCATGCATGATAGCTTTTTCCTCGGTTTGGGCTCCTACCTTAGAAACATCTTTGGAAATACTAGGAAAGAGGGATTTGGTAAACCACTCATGCAACAAATCATCAAGAAGCTTGGTTCTAAATAGGCTTCATCTCCTTCTCCACTCATGAATATGATAAAAATGTGGCTATAGGTGTCCTAACAAAAGCTAGTGAGTTTGTCAGTTCCACTTTCATACTTATTAAGAAATTGAGTAATAATTAACAAAGGCTTGGAATAAATACATGAAGTTATCATAAGCAGTACTCTCTAGATCAATGTACCATTTTGTGGCACCGCCGATAAGAGTTCTCTGGAAAATATGTAGCTTAATGTTATCATCCATGAAGGAGTTGGATTAGCACCATAAGTGATAAGTGTTAATGTTAGATAGAGGATTGAGTTTACCATGAAACGTGGGAATGTTTGCTAGTAGTTTAGGTGGGACTAGGGGCCATGCATGATTATGCGAGGTGGTTCTCCACCCATAGCATGGTTTCCAATGGTGGTTTGACTCGAGGAAGCGGGTTGAGAAGAGGTGTTAACTCTAACACCCATGTAAACATTTTGAAGGTTAATTCCCCTAAGGTGAATGTGCCCAGCGGAAAAAGGATTCTCAAAAGGTATTGAGCTCACGGGCCAATGGGTGTGCCAAAATGTTGACCAAAAATATTGATACCCCAAGGATTAAACTTGGAGAAAAACCTTTGGACAATTTTTTTTACCCCTAGCTAGGAGGGCCAACAAAAATAAAAGAAAATAATAACTGAGGAAAAAAAAATATACAAAATTAACATAATACATCCACTAATAATACAACAAAACCAACAATTTACAACAAATCACTTTCCACACAAACGTCTGCAAAGCAACATGTGACCAGAATCTGGATTCCTTCTGCATTAACACAAACAAATTTTGCATTGCATGCAATCCCTCCCTACCATGGTGGCAGGGAGGTTGTGATGCCTCCAAGGCTCTCCTCTCAAGCACTCAAAGCCATACATAGTACTCCTAAAAATATATTCACTCAAACTCCCATCACACTCTCTAAAGCCCTTAACCCTGGAAATATTTTATAATCACGAAAGGGGAATATTCTAATGAAAATATATTAATTGTTTCTCTCTCTCTATAGAAAATTAATTTTCAGTTTATTTACATTTCATTTCCCTTACATTTACATTTAATTTTTTTTATAAAGGTCAAATTTGACTCCCAAAAGGCCCTCGAAACAAATCGTTGGCTCGTCCAAAGGTAGGTGTAGGAAAACATCCAAGCTTTCTTGTGTGCCCACTACATGATGCTAATCCACTTGTAAATGTTGAACCATGGGCTTCTGCCTAGAATCTACTCTACTATGTGCTCCCTCTTTGTGCACTTCTTTCTCTTTCTATGGGCATCCCAACCTCTTTCTCGCAATACCCCATCTCTCTTCTTCTTTACTCTAATTTGTTCAATGCAGCTTACAATTAGCACTTTGTTGTTCTCCCTTATTTCACTTCCCATATCCACCATACCTAATCATATTCCTTGCATGATGTCACTTGTCGGTGTTGTTGGATTTCTCTATTATTGTTGGGGATCTCATTTCCTTTTCTCAGGTCTGCATGGGTCTCTAAACGAAATGAAAACATGTTGTTAGCGCAAATTTGTTGGAAAATGATTGTAAAAATAGTTCGTTGTAACAAAATTAAAAAAATTGGGTTCTTTTTGTTCTAGGTTGTAGCTCCTCCAGCCATTTTGCTACAACATGATTGAATATGTAATTGAGCTATATGCTCTTACAACACTTCTCCATTTTTCAAAAATAGTCCCAAGTTTTCTAAACATTCTAGAATGATCAGAAAATTTTCGTATTAATGATGTGATAGCTCAAGAATGGTTTAAAACAAAAAAATAGCCATGAGAATAAAACTACTTGTTCCCTTTAATAACAACAATAATCAATGCCATCCTCTCCGCTTGGGTAAAAATATCCACCATGACCATTACCCAAATACCCATTATTTTCATTGTCATTATTATAACCATTTTGATTAAAATGGTCGCCATCATAGCTTCAATGGGCATAATTTTTATGACCCACATCTTGATTATCCTCGTCCCCCTCGGCCTCTTTTGTGCACTCCATTTTTCAGCTTTCTCACAGTATGAGCAGGAGGTGGGGGTTTAGCTTGGTCAATGTCATTTGACCAGTCTAAGGGACCTTTTTAATTGTTGTCTTCCTCTTAGGAATGAATACAAGTTGCGAGGCATCATCATTGTCTCCATCATCAATCAAATCAAACAGATTTGAAGTCACCATTGGTGCCTACTTTGAACTACCTATGCTCCACTCTAAAAAAAAAATCCTCTCCATCATCACCCTCTGTATTAATTTCATAGTGTGAAATGATGTGTTCCTTTCCTTCCCAAGTGTTGCATGATTATCTAGCTATCTATCAAGTTCTCTATGTAAGCAACTTACTAAGCATCAAAGGGTATTACTTCACACTAGACTTAGAATGAACAACTTCCTGACATGGTGACATCATTAGAACATGCATGAATGCAACAAATCTTATTACCGAGCTCTGTGCTTACTAAAAATAGACCTTATCTCCCTTCCACCTGTACAATAAGCGAAGGAGAGGGAAAGTAGCTTAATTTACTATTTCAACAGAATAAACAACATTAACGGGTTATGCACACCCCTTTTCCACCATGTAGCACTCACACTCTGCAGCAAGGTTTTCTTCTCTTGTGCATCACTCTTGTAGCACTCTTTGTCACTATGTGGTCTTTGGGAATGAGTGTCGATGCTCGTGTTAATTTTCCATAGGGCTATATTATTCTTTTCTTTGATAATTACATTTCATTATTTACATGTTGAATTCACCCCATAGCATTTAAACATCATTAGAAACATATGCAATTATATAGAAAGAACAATATCATCATCAATGTAGCAGAACATCAAGGAATAATACAAGAAAAACATTCACACATAGAGACACCAGGATTGGTCGGAGACTGGGGAAGCACCCCACAAGGGGGAAAACCCTTTCAAACTCTTCTTCTCATTATATTGTCATAATTATTTTAGCAAAGACAGAGTACAATAATCCATTTCTTCATTCACAATACTATCAAACAAAATTAACCAAATCATATCCCAGAGATGAACCCAACAATAAAAATAATCAAAACCGTGATTCAGAATCCTATGGTGAACTGTTGAAATCTGTGGTCAACTATCAAATGAAACCTTAGGTCCCATCTGCATAGAGGGAGAGTCATGCATGTGGCTGAAGCTCTCCATTCGCATGCACAGGATTCCATGCAAACCACAACAATCAAAATTTCTCTATAGCATCCTTGCAGCTATGAACCAAAACTCCAATCCACATGTACGAGCTCAGACCATGCAATTGCGGACCTCTGTGAATGAATTCTCCGCAAACCAATTTCAAACCTATGCGAGCTAAAACCAAAGAAGAGAAAATAAGAATTCTTGATGGTCTCCAAATGAGGGTCACTTGACTTGTATTTATAGCCATCTAAGGGTGTCCAATTTCTATTTTGGGTCAACCTATCCTTTTTTCACATGTGGGTTTCATATTAAAAACATATTTTTCCTTAATCAAATTAAATTCTTCCAAGTGCTAGAAGGGGTCTTCCTTGATGAGGAATATTTTCCAATGGATAGAATTTGTCCCTGAGCTATTACATTAGAACTCCCTCTTAGCTAGGGAGAAATTACCTCTTGCAACACATGTCCCATCACAAGTGTCTTGACATAATCAAATGTTGTCTTTGCTCTTTTCTTCTCATCTCCGCTCATATCTGCTCATCCCTTCTTATCTATGCTTATCTATGATTGTCTCTACTTTTTTTCTACTCATATGTTGAACACTCTTGAATCTAAAAGAAGAATAATTTGACATCAGAAGGGAGCCCAAGATACCACCCTCAATAACATTGAAGAGCTTAGCTTAATCTGGAACAATGTCAGGGAGACCTCCTCCACCTGTAACCACTTCGGGGAGCCCATCTCAAACCAAAATCCACTAACAATGAGGAAGGTCCTTGGGACACTCTCACCTCATGTCTATGATAGTGGAAAAGGTCCTATGGGACACTCTCACCCCAATTCATCCCATAGGGGAGCATACATCTTCCACCCTATGTCAAGAAATAAGCGAGATACAATATCTCATCCATCTTGTTGCCTACTGATCTTCCCAACAATGACCCTCAAGAGTCATGTGGTAGAACACTTGCATCATAATATGAGCTTGGGTGAGATACCTGACTTACCAAGGGTAAGGATCACATGCCACCAAGCCTCCTCAACCCATTGGCCAGATGGGGAGGGACAATCCCAACAAGCCTGGCTTATGGGTATGATGCTAACTAGGTTATATTCTGTTAGACCAATATACGGGAGCATACATATTCCATCACATGGGTCACAAATAAGGGAGATACCATATTGTCCAGATATCCCTCAACCTTAGGAGCCCTTAACTCCATTCCCTCCTTGGGGAGCTCAACCAATGGAGAAGACCTATGCTCAATTTTCTTGATCAGTTCAAACCATTTCCTAGGAGGGTCACATCCATCAATCCATGTTACTCTCTGTATATAAAAAACATATCAACGTGCTCATATCTAGTATTAGCTCAAATAATTCATAGAAGGGTTCAATCATACTTCTTTATGCAATTATTTTGAGCAGAATTCCCCTATTTTCCTATTCATAGGGAACATCAAATCAAATATTCTGTTAGAGTAAATACATGTAATAAAATGATGCCTTATTCATCTTCCCTCTTCACAAAGGAAATAACTACAAGCTTAACCTTATCTCATACAACAACATTGTTTCAATCTATGAAGATATCTCTATCCCAATTATGTGTATGGGATCATTTTCCAATCAGATCCAACTCTTATTGTCACAATATATCTCTACCATATCCAAGACTACTCAAACAACTCTCTAAAGAGCTTCCTTAGCCAAATTGTCTCGTAGATAGCCATGCTAGCAATTTACTCAACCTTGGTCGTGCTTAAAGCTATGGAATTCTATTTCCTACTTATCCAAGATGTCATGGCATATCCAAAAATAAAGCAACACCCAAATTTTCTCTTTTTATCAATAACACATCTAGCCTAGTCAACATCAGTGTATCCATGCAATTGTACATCTCTAGTAGAATGTTTCAGACCAATATTGATAGTCCCATGTATATTATTTTAAAATTGTGCTTGGCAGAAACTCAATTTGTACACTGGGTGTTTACTGCAAAGCATATACTAGACGGGTGTTCTCAAGGAACATCAATGCCTCAATCAATTATTGGTACTTAGAGGAGTCTACCAAGTTAGGTCCAACAATATCTCTACATAATTCAATTCCATCAAGGTGTTCAAGGATTTGCATTCTATTTTTCCAAATATTTCTACTAGCTTCATGTCATGTTTTCCTTTTCCAAACTTCTAATCCTAGAAAGTAATGAATCATGACAAGATCCTTCATCTTTAATTATGGGGCCAACTCCCTCCTACTTTGATCATCGAAGACTCATTATTTGTCACAAATAGATCATAAACATATAAAAATAAAATCAAAGGCATAGCTTGGACCACTTTGAAGTAGAGGTTCAGATTGGCACAACTTCCAAGATTTACCAGGGAGCTAATGCAGGCATACCAAGCTCGGGGAGATTGCTTCAAACCATACAATTCTTTCAGTAGACATAACACTAACAAAACTAATATACCCATCTTCAAATAAATCAGTACTTTTGTAATCAAATCAACCAAGTCTGCTTATCAAGCCTAAATGTGAAAACTAATATCAAATCCATGAATTTTTTGCCAACATCACTGCTAAACCTTTCAATCCAAGTCTACTTATCAAGCCTTAAATGCCAAACCAAGTTAATATCAAAGCCATAGAAAATATCATTTTCAAACTCTTCAAAGTAGATTTCACACTCAAGTGCCACGCTACAACCTTAGCTATTGATATGTCAACAAATATCATCTATGTTGGGCATGGAATCCCCCCAAGGCATGTTTTGAGGCTCAAAGCCCAAGTTTTGACTAAATTTTGTTGTAAAGCTCCACGAATTGCGGGCTCGACGCGCGAAAGTATGATAGAGTCATAGGGTTGTCCTCCCTAGTTTTGTAATGTAATGTGTGTTGGGTAGACCTACCCATGGTCCGTGAACCATGAGATTGTATAAATAGAGTGAGGCTCTAAGTGTAAAAGAAAATGAACTAAAAAGAAGGAGTAGGAGAAAAGGTCTAAGTGACTGAGTTGTAAGTTGAAGTGTGTCTTCAAGTTGTAGAGTAGGAGACGGCTCTGCAGCTGAGTGCGCAGAGGCCTAGTAGTCCATCGCTGAGTGCGCAGACCCCTGCAGCTGAGTGCGCAGGGCGAGTTGAGTCTATAACCGAGGAAGGGATTAATAAAGAGAATTTTTATCATAATTCTATGTATCCATTCTTGGGTTAATGCATGTTTGATATAATTTGCAAATGTACTATTTATTTACTGCGCGCACCTATATGAATAGTTTACGTTGTTAAGTATAACTTAAAGCATGCAAGTAGGCTAAGATAATCAACTAACATTGGAATACCAGTAAGGTCTTGGGTAATAATGTAGAGCGTGACGTTTAGCCCCTGGGTAGGGCTACACAAAGGTAGCATATTAGGCCGTGAGTTAAGGGAAAGTGCGCGAAGCAACTTGCGCGCAGGGTCAAACCACGTACCACTTGAACTCATCAGACATCTCCAGGGTGTGGAAACCTGGTTCTATCACCCTCCCATACTACTTCGGGTGAGACCTCAATCCGCGCTCCACGGACTGTTTTCGAAAGGGCCAATAGTAATGGGATTTGTTTGGCTAACTTAACTCTGAACCTGGGTCAGGCCCCAATAAGCCAACAAATGGTTCTGTTGTCGGGACCGGGATCTGCATGGAGATGTTTGATGTCGTATCACTGGAATGAGACAAAGAAAGGAATTAAAGAGTGGTTAGATAGAAAGATTCATGAGTTTGTGGGGTAAGAAAATAGGAATCCATAATGATCAAAGGAAGAGTGGTTAGATTGCTACTTATATATGGAAATCCACGAAATTTTCTTTGCATCCTTCCCCTCTGAGTTGTATGAGTGGATCACGAAACTAGCAGATAGTCAGGGAAGGTGTAGGATCGACAAACCTATTATGTGGATTCCAGAGTTGGTGCACAGACTAGAAGCATCGGAAGATAAGATCGCGCGTGTTTTGGATCACTGCCTTGATCGAATTATAGGAGGATTTATCACTGAGTTCGCGGTAGATACTTCAGTCAGCTATAGCGAGGTGGAACAATGCTTCCTCAAGGGAACATGAGATAAGTATGTTAAATCTTTGAACACATGGATTAAAATGCTACTGTGTGAAAAGCGAGTTATGCGAATAAATTGATGTTTGGGGCTACGTGAAGTGGGAGGATCTACAGAAATGAAGGTAGCACAAAACTAGGAACTAGCCCCTTGATTTCATGTCCGCGAGAAATTGAGGAAGAGCTCGCGAAGGATTCACAAAGAAGTGCGATCAGTTTGATAAAACATCGAATTCCACGCATACCACCCCCACCTACACCACCACCAGTTTCACCATCTTCACCCCCGTCTTCACCCACACCACCTCTGCCGCCACTACAGTTCAATATGGCAAGCGCGATAAAGTTGTCGGTGTTCAAAGGAGTAGGGAATGAAGATCCGGACCAGTTTTAGTTCGTGGTAAGGGCTATATGGGAAGTGCAAGGAGTCACAGATGACAATATAAAGAAAACAACACTGGTCAAGACTCTGCAGGATCGTGCACTGACTTGGTACATTAAGCATTCAAATGAAAATTTGAACACAGGGATCGTGGATATCCAAGCTGCGCTAAACAAGGAATTTAGCAGGCCAAAATCAGAGACATAATCGATCATTGGATTTAAGGAAATCACGATGCTTTCAGGTGAGACCCCCTGGGAGCTGGATCAGAGATTGAAGTGTACAATCTGTGAAGCCAATATGACCTTGATGGATGGGCAACATCACGCATGGTTTGGAGCATCACTAACACCACATCTAAGGAACGCATTGTCATAGCAGAAGCTAACCACTCAGGCCAAGGCCTTGGAGATCGTGATGAGACTGCACGAGATCCTGATACAAGATCCTAACCTGGGAGTTCAATAGATCCATGTGTAGTTGAAAAACTTGTGCCTTGAGATGCAGAGCTTGAAACAAGATAGGACAGCTCACCTAAAAGCACGCGACGAGATATGGTGCGTAAAGTGCAAAGGCCAGGAACATCACAAGGACCATTGTCCAATCTTCACAAACTACCTAGCAGGAGGAGGACCAATGCCATTAAGACCGGAGGCACAAGCAGGACCAAGCGCGGTGCCTGCATTATGGTGTACGATTTTTCAGATAGGAGGGAAGCATGCTAATATAATTGCCACCTATTATAGAAGTATAGGCGGAATTCTCAGCAATTCTTATCTAATTTCTGCAGGTCAGTAGGCCACGATCAGTGCACTTATAGAAGTTATGAACTCATGATGGATCGAACTCCTACCTACCGATTTCAGACAGAAACACGGGCCCTCGATCAAAATGCAGGGATGGCACGCACTGGATTTCAAGGGCATGGACGAGGTTGAGGTGGAATGGGACCAGGAAGAGGTCGTGGACAGCTGATATGTTACAATTGTGGAGGGCCAGGGCATTATGCCTGCGATTGTACAAATCCAATGAGACCATCATGCTTATATTGTACCTAGTTTGATCATGAGACGGAGGACTGTCCCACGCTAATAGCAATGTTGCGCAATAAAGGAGCACTCCAACCTCCCCCGACTCAGAACCTGCAAATGATGAGGTCTGAGTCGTGCCAGGAAGACTCGAATGTAAAAATAGTGCTTCGAAGCGGTATTACGACAGGGGATGACAAGGGAAAGCAACCCGTAGAAAGTACCTAGGTTCGTAAGGCTCTGACGAAGGAACCTGAATTTGATCTGGAGCACGCTAAAGAGACATTCATGGAAGCTAAGAGGAGCTTCATGAATGTCTCTACTTCAGGAAGTAAAGACAGAGTGGAACCAGAAATGGACCCATCGATGCTCACTACATTCTTAGAGACATGCATGAAGCTACTGCATGACAGCAAGGCTATGAAGGGGATGCAAGAACTCATAACTAGATGTGCTGGGGCTGCGCCAGGAGAACCGCGAGTAGTCCAGAAGCTCAGGAAGCACTCAACATGAATAGGAAGAGAGATGAGATTGACTGCGCAAATCAAGGAATATGAAATGGATCAAGTGATTTTGGATCTAGGATCGGACGGGAACGTCCTGCCAAAGTAGACGTGGGAGCGCATGGGCAGGCCTATGATACAATGATCTCCTATTCAATTATGAATGGCGAACCAGCAAAATATCCTACCTATGGGAAGATTGCAGGGAATAACAGTAGATATCAAAGGTGCAAGCACACTAGCATATTTCGAAGTGATAGAGATTGTTGATGACAACAATCCCTATTCTGCGTTGCTTGGAATAGATTGGGCCACTGATATGAATGGAGTGATAAATCTAAAGAAGCGCAAGATGATTTTTAAGAAAAAGTCACTGCGCGTAGTGGTACCTTTAGACCTTGCATAAGGATCGCGCTACACAGAACTGGTGAGTGACAATGATAGCGACGATGATCTAGATTGTATCCACAAGATAACCGCGGGGAGCAAGACTGGGTAAATCCCAGTACGAATGGTTGAATCTCGTGGGAGCACGAAAGCTCCTGCACCTCAGATTCGGACGAGGAAATAGAACGATGGCAGAACTGGTTACAAGAGGTAACCATGCTCAACTATAACATGATGAAAAGGTCCTGCACTGCGTTGCAACAGAGGTAAGATATCTGCCTATGTATGACAGGTTGAGTGAGGTGGATGATTTCTTGAACAAATTTGAAAGAGAAGTACTGGAATAGCAACGTTTCGACGCTCTGAAATGGGTACTACGAGCTATGCCCACAAGATGGTGGGGTACACATCAAAGAAGTTTTGAGGACTGGCGTGAATGCAGAAGGATGATGCGCATGCAGTTTGGGATGCCTCAGATGCGGCTAACAGACAAGTATGACGGACGGGATGGTCCATGTGCACACTTCATGAAATGGACCAAGGTCTATGGGGAAGAGCCACAACCTAAGTGGGTGCACCTATTCTGTCATACCTTGGATATCATACCCATGAATTGGTATACTGAGATAGAGCTCCACCATGGCATGAGCGAATGGGATATCTTGCGTGAAGGATTCCTGTTAACCTTCACGTTTGAAGATCGTTGGTGGGATACTGTTGATGATGCACTACAAGCAGTAAAAGTAGCTATCTTCATAATACTCTAGGAGCCAATGGAAGTGCTTCAGCTGTAATGGGCAACCCAGCTGAGTTGCGTGCTGGAGTTTTACAATGTAAATATTGAGGAGGATGATGAAGATCCATGAAAAATTAACATTCTAGAAATGGAAGGCTATCGCGAGGTTCAAGGACCATTGATTGAAGATCCTGACATCACTGCGTCGATAAAAACGAAGTAGGTAAACATTGGGATGGAGGCCGAACCAAAGTATGCAACGTTCGGTGACTATTGGGATGATGCCACGGTGGATAAGGTCGCTAAGTTACTCCATGAGTACCAAGACTTATTCCTGACCAAGATTACAGACTTAAAGTGGATTGTTGGCAAATTAGGGATGATGAAGATCAACCTAAAACCCAATGTGAATCAAGTTAAGCAGAGGCCTTACCACTTGAATCTGAAGCACAAGAAAATGGTCCGCATAGAACTAGACAAAATGCTCACAGCCGAAATTATTGAGCCGGTGGAAAAATCTGAATGGGTAAGCCCTATGGTAGTGTAGGAGAAAAAGCAAAAGGGCGAGATAAGAATATGCGTGGACCTCAGGAAGTTGAATGATGCCCGTGTACACGAACCATTCCCGACCCCATTCACAGATGAAATATTAGAAAATGTCGGCAGGCCAGAAGCATATTCTTTCACCGATGGGTTCTCAGGGTACCACCAGATCAAAATCACACCGAAAGACAATAGCAAGACCACCTTCACCACTGAATGGGGCTACTTTCAATATACCGTCATGCCATTTGGGTTAAAAAACGCGCCAGCCATCTTTTCATGCATAGTTGTTGCCACCTTCAAAGAATATATCCACAAATTCTTGCAGGTCTATCTGGATGATTGGATTGTCTTTAGATTGGTTAAGCACCACATAACAAGCTTACGCTTGATGTTGGATACTTGTCGATGACACAAAATTGCGATGAACCTTAAGAAGTGTACATTCCTCGTTCCCTTTGGGAACCTACTGGGACATGTGGTCTACAAACAGGGACTAATGGTAGACCCCATGAATATTGCAGTAATTCTAAATTTGGAAGCACTGCGAAGTGTTAAATAGTTGCATGCTACCTTGGGACACATAGGGCACTACAGAAAGTTCATCAAAATCTATGCCAAAATCACCACACCAATGGAGAAACTATTGAAAAAGGATGTCACATTCTGTTGGAATGATGATTGCATGAAGAGCCTAGATGTCATAAAGGGGAAATTGGCCTCTGCTCCAATCCTGGTCTTCCCAAAATGGGATATGGAGTTTCATGTCCATGTTGATGCATCATGTATAGCGCTAGGAGCGATGCTCACACAAGAGGGTGGAGAGGGCTTGGATCACCCTATCGTGTTTGCAAGTTGTAGATTGTCCAAAGCCAAAAAGAACTATTCCACAACCAAGCACGAGGGATTGGCTATGTTGTATGTGCTCCAAAAATACTGGCACTATTTTCTAGGAGGACATTTCAAGATGTATACAGACCATTCCACACTAAATTACTTGGTCAATAAGCCTGTGTTGGGGGGGCGCATATGTAGGTGGCTCTTATTGTTCCAAGAATATGACCTTGAGGTCGTGGTAAAGCCTGGACACCTGAACGCAAGACCGGATCACTTGTCACGTATTGAGACGGGTGAGGAACCTACTAGCTTGGAAGAAGGATTACCTGACACACAGCTCTTTGTTGTGCCCATCGTGGATGAACACTTCGAAGATATAATCCACTTTTTGATAACAGGGACTGCACCGAAGGAATACTCCATCCAACAAAAGAAGGAATTGGTGGTGCACGCAGCAGCTTTTTCTGTCATCGCGGGGCACCTATACAAAATGGCAAATGATGAGATATTGCGAAGGTACATACCTGAATTTGAATGAAGTCAGATCCTAGGAAAAGCACATGGGGGCGCTATAGGAGGACACTATGCAGGATGAGTAACAGCACAAAAGATTCTTCGCGTAGGGTTGTGGTGGCCAACCCATCATCAAGATTCAAAAGCACACTGTAAAGCCTATGATATATGTCAAAGGACCAGTAAACCATCGTGAAGGGATGAGATGCTTTTGAATCCACAAATGACGTTGCAGCCCTTCAAAAAGTGGGCAATCAACTTTGTGGGACCTATCAAACCCCAGGGAAAAACGGGCGCGCAATACATCATCACCGCGATGGAGTACTTGACGCGCTAGGCGAAAGCGCAGCTAGTCAAAGACTGCACAACCGCTACGGCTACGAATTTTTTGTTTGAACACGTGTTGACCCAATTTGGCTATCCAAAAATCTTAATGAGTGATCGCAGTACACATTTCCTGAACGAAACCATCAGCATGTTCACAGAGAGTTCTAGGTGTATCATCAGAAAAGCACACCGTATCACCCACAAGCCAATGGGACAGTAGAAGCATTCAACAAAATATTGGAGACTGCGCTAACCAAAGTATGCAATGCATAGCGAAGCGATTGGGACCTGCGCATACCTACAGTACTATGGGCTTATAGGACAACGTGCAAGAAATTGACAGGACAAACACCTTTCCGGTTAGTTTATGGTGTAGAAGCTGTCATGCCGATGGAGTATATTGTGCCTAGTCTATGCATAGTAGCGCTCACAGGTATGACGGACCGCGAAGCTCTGGAAGAAAGGCTCATGTAATTGGAAGAAATTGAGGAGGAATGGTTCCTTGTTGGTTTTCATCAGCAGGTACAAAAGCAGCGTGAAAAGGCCTGACACGATCGCCATATTAAGTTGCGCACCTTCAAGGTAAATGACTTAGTTTTGCTGTATGAGAGTAAGTTTGAAAAATTCCTGAGGAAGTTCAGAATGCATTGGTTGGGACCATACGTGGTTAAGGAGGTCACAGACGGAGGCACAGTACAACTACTCAAACTAAATGGAGAGCCTTTCCCAGGCAAAGTGAATGGAAGTCGCTTGAAGCCCTACCCAAGTGGCCTGTCTATCTAACTAACCGGTGGAAGCACAATCTTCATGCTCCAAGGATCCAGACAAAGGTGTATGACTATAAACAAATGCAAGGAATACCGACACAGATGCAGAGAAGCAGTTCGGACACAGAGGTCTTGGAACATCGTATGCAGCAGATCCAACAAGCAGGAGCATAATGTGTTGCTAACCTCCACGTAGTTCGATAACAGTTGGAGAGACTCTACAAAAAGATCGTCACACCGACAAAGTGACTCGAGGGAGAGTCATGATGTTTGTGTTGGGGGCCTGTTGGGCATGGAATTGCCCCAAGGCATGTTTTGGGGCTCAAAGCCCAAGTTTTGACTGAATGTTGTTGTAAAGCTCTATGAATTACGGGCGCGGGGTGCGAAAGAATGATAGAGTCACAGGGTTGTCCGCCCTAGTTTGTATAAATAGAGCAAGGCTCTAAGTGTAAAAGAAAACAAACTAAAAAGAAGGGAGTAGGAGAAAAGGTCTAAGTGACTGAGTCATAAGTTGAAGTGTGTCTTTGGGTCGTAGAGTAGGAGAAGGCTCTGCAGCTGAGTGCGCAGAGGCCTAGTAGTCTGCAGCTAAGTGCACAGACCCCTGCAGCTGAGTGCGCAAGGCGAGTTGAGTCTGTAACTGAGGAAGGAATTAATAAAGAGAATTTTTATCACAATTCTGTGTATCTATTCTTGGGTTAATGCATGTTTGATATAATTTGCAAATGTATTGTTTATTTACTACGCGCACCTGTATGAATGGTTTATGTTGTTAAGTATAGCTTAAAGCACACAAGTAGGCTAAGATAATCAACTAACATTGGAATACCAGTAAGGTCTTGGGTAATAACGCAGAGCATGATGTTCGGCCCTTGGGTAGGGCTGTGCCAAGGCAATATATCAAGCTGCGAGGTACGGGAAAGTGCATGAAGCAACCTGCACACAGGGTCAAACCGCGTACCACTTGAACTCATCAGACATCTCCAGGGTGCAAAAACCTAGTTCTAGCACCCTCCCATACTACTTCGGGTGAGACCTCAGTCCACGCTCCATAGACTGTTGCCGAAAGGGCCATTAGTACCGGGATTTGTTTGGCTAACTTAACTCCGAACCTGGGTCAAGCCCCAATAAGCCAACAATTTACCGGCAACATCAACTCAGACTTCATCAAGTCATCCACATTTTCATAATATGAATCATTTTTGCCACTAAATGTGAATACATACACCAGGGACAAATCATATAAGTTTCTGCCATCCATCTATTGTGAAATCTTTGTAATAACCAAAATAAAAATTACTACATATTGAGAAGTAATCCTTTGCTGACATACTAGATCTAATGATTAAATCATGAAAAATAGCATACTGATATGTAGACCCTTGCAAACACAAGATGAATTAAGACATTCATATTCTCTGCAACATAAATATCTCTGCATAAGATTTTAATAATGTCAATTATGAAATTATCCTACAGATTCTATTAGTAATGATTTTCCAGCCCTGCAACATAAGTAAGAGTATATTCCAAAATGTAGGTCACTTCACATTTTCTAAAGAGGTCTTTTAATCAAACAAACTTCGTTTTGATCCATGCAACAAGTCAAACATTATATAGATTTTACTTTTCATTCGTTTTCCATGCACTTCATGATTTTAGGTTTGTCATACTCCTAACACGCTCCTAGTTTCATGCATAATATTTCAGTTTTTGTATCCTATAGGCTCATTCGAACCCATAGGCCTTCTTCTATGTAGCTAGGAGGTCTATATCTGCACCCTTAAGCCTTTCTCCTAGTGGCTGGGGCTTGGACTAGGATAAACCCTTTCTACTCAATTCAAAATTTGTTAAAACACCTTCCTTCATCAAGATCATCTATTCATGTCCATAAATATTAAATAATCAAGAGTCTTCTTACAAATAATAATAGGTGTTGGGATTTTATAGAGAGTTTCTCCCTCTGAATGGGAAGCCTCTTCAATCTTAAGACTTCAACTTGTCTATCATAATATTGTTATGTATCAAAAAAATTGTCAGATCATGGAGTCAAACTATATAAAGTTCTCAAAAATTTATGCATCATGATCATAACAAATCATCATCAACTACTTCATCATCCCATATGAACATGTCATCAAATATTCATCTAAGGTTAGAATCATATAAATGTATCTTCTTCATACATCAAGGATCATAATCATAACATCACTTCTTTACTTAATCATCTAGTCAGGTAATTCTTTTTTGTCACATATTCAAATTTACTATCATATCAAACCCATATCAATATCAACAAGAAGATCCAAAGTATCAATATTGTTGTTACACTTTCATTATCAAGGTCTCCATGCTTATCACAAGCAATAATATCAAATTACAATATAAAAAAAATCAAAGTTTCTAGTCTTCTTTATAAAATCAGGAAATCCACCATGTCTAATAAAATGTAAGATACTTACCAAATATCAAGAGCACCAATATATCACATTTGCCATAAATCAAACTTTCTTTCATATGCATGCATGAGTCATCTATGAAGGAAATATTATCGTCATACCTTAGGGCTTAACTTGCTATCCAATCTTGCAGCTATATCATAACACTAAAACAATATACTATACATACCTTGTAGTATTCATATACCTTTGCAACTTGTAACATTTATTTGTCAACGGCGGATGCTAATTTGAAAACTTTCAAAGACTTTCTTTGGGTAGTTCTTTCCTTTACCAACACCAGCTCTTCATTTCCTACACTAGTTCTCTATTCTTGCAACTTAGATGATCCTCAATAAGTATATGCTTATCACATCTCATATAGAGGTTAAAAGCATTCAAACATTCATGTAGGAAGGTTAAGAAATAATAAAAATAGTAAGTCTAGTATCACATAGAAATAACACAAATCTAAAGGGTACTTATCTTTAACGAGAGGTGATCATCTCCCTCCTGAACCAACCTTAAATATTTGGTATTGTCCATTGTCCATGTAACAACGTTTCCTTCAATATTTCCATTGAATTTATCATCAACCAAGCCTAATCGAGAGTAGCCCAATTAGGGTTACACTAAATTTGTCACAAGTGCTAAAAAAACTTCTCATTGATCATGCTATGGTTTCAAGATTGTAAAACTCAAGCCTTTTTCATATTGCATATTTTATTCCTCATGATATCCATCAAACCCTAATATCCAGATTGCCTAGGGTTTCCCTTCAAACCCTAGCATTCCTTTAGGTCTCCTCCATCTTCTTTTGCTTCCATTAAAGGTTTCTTCACAGGGGTGATCTCAATGAATTTTCTTCAACCTAGTGATGATACCATGTTAATTTTCCTTAGGGCTATATTGTTCTTTGCTTTTATAATTTCATTTCATTATTTACATGTTGAATTCACCCCACAACATTTAAACATAATTGGTGGTATATGAAATTATATAGAAATTATAATATCATCATCAATGCAATAGAACATAAAAGAAAAATATAAGAAAATCATTCACACATAGAGACACCAATATTGGTCAGAGACTAGGGAAAAACCCCACAAGGGGGAAACCCTTTCAAATTCTTCTTCTTATTATATTTTCATAATTCTTCTTCTTATTAGAATGTTCAAGAAACAAGGAGTACTATAATCCATTTCTTCATTCGCAAGACTATCCAAAAAAATTAACCAAATCATATCCCAAATATGAACCCAAAAATAATACTAACCAAACCATGATTCAGAAGCCAAGGGTCAACTATCAACATCTACGGTCAACTAATGAAATCTGTAGTCAATTTTCAAATGAAACCCTAGGTCCCAATCGCATAAATGGAGAGTCATGCATGTGGTTGAAACTTTTTGGTTGCATGCAAGTGGTTGTGAACCAAAACCATAATTTGCACGGGCAAGCTTAGACCCTACAATGTTTTACATATGCGAACAAATTTCCCGTGAACCAATATCAAACCTATGTGAGCCAAAACCAAAGAAGAGAAAAGAATAATTGTTAAATTGTGGGGTGACTTCGGGAAGAATTTCCCTTGATTTCCAAAGATGAAATTCAAAATTAATTGGCATAAATTTGTATTCTGAAAATTTAATTTAATATTAGTAAGTGCCTCTCGCCATTAATATTCAAAAGTCAGTCTTGCAGGGAAAATATTTTAATTTGAAATTTAAAATCGTTTTGAAGGTTGGCTTCCTCCAAGGGTCATGACCCTTCATCTTCACCAATGACTATTAATACCCCATTGGGGTGATCCTCAAGGTAGTATGTAAATAGGTCCAAAAGGTATCATCTGGGTGATAGTTTGCAAGAACCTTTGTGTTTTCTTGCATGTGTATCTTTTTTTTGTAGCTTTGCTGGCTTAGAATCTATGTTTTCACTTGGCATAGGTATCTTTGTTATGAAAATTTGCATGGCTCAAAATATATGTTTTTGCTTGGTGTGGGTATCTCTATTATGCAACTTTGCATGTTATAGAATCTCTAGTTTTCCCTTCGTACGATATCGCTGTTATGGTTTCATGATAATTATGATGGTATCCCTATTGTGACATTACCACCAATGGGATCACAATCATATTATTGGTGGCATTGAATGTATTGATCCTTGTTAGTGTTGAAATAACTGATATATAATAATGGCATCTTTGATATGTTATTCATCACGGTATAATGTATTGTGGGATATGTGTTAAAATTTGACATCTCAGGGATGAATTTCTCCTACAATATATCATATCTTTTAGTTATGTTTGAACCACCTATAATAAAATTTCTTTTCTAACAATTCTAATATGAATTTCCAAAAATAGTAAGTCACGTCTCAATTTGGAAGTGATTTTCCAAAAATAAAAAGTCATGTCTAAATCATCAAGGATGATCTCAACATATGGAATCCACTTTAAAATCAAATCAATCATGATTATACAAGTCAAGAATTAATATTTATATCCTTACTAGTATTATTATTATTATGATAATTTTATTTATAAAATATTCTAAAGTCATTCACCTTTAATGAATTAATAAAAATGAATTCTCTCATGAAATAAGTAAATTAAATTGAGAATCTCTTACTTGGAAAATTGAACCTCTCTTTTGGAATAAAATATTAACTCCACAATTAAGATAATGTAACTCTCCCTCACTAATTCAATGAATGACAAAAGTGTAACTCCTCCTCATTAAATTCACTTGTAACTCCCTCATTTAATTTGATTTGTAACTCTCACCAAATACTCTCTCTCTCCCTAATTTGAATTGTAACTCCTCAAGAGAAGTGTACCTCTCTCTATTCTTAGGATGAATTACACTTCTCTTCAAGTAACTCCTCCCTCATGGAATTGAATTATCCTATTATTGGTTCAAGGAATGAATTCATTTTGTAACTCTCATTTCTCATCTATTTAAGACAGATAAAGTGAAAGTTGAAAGTAACATGTTCATTGTGAAAAAGGAGAACTAGAGTTGAGTGTGTACAAGAGAAGTGTGAGAAAGTGAAGAGTAAGAGCAAGGGAAGAGCTGGAGTAAGTGTGTAGGACAAGAGAAGGAGGAGATTTTCCAACAAAGAGCGAGAGCACTTTAGCTGCAAGTTGATCAAGCATTGATGAATTTATTCATTCTCATTCTCTCTCTCTGTGTGTTGAACAATTAAAGAAATCTAATAGAAGAAGAATCATTTTGGTTTTCCCCTTATGGTTTTTCCCTGGTCATTGGACCTAACTCTTAGTGTGTCGTATTTTTGCTTAGATGTCTTCATATGATCCTTAAGTTTATGTTCTATCTATAATTGTTGTTCTGAAAAGTTGTGAAGAAGAAATTGCATTCTAAGTAATCGTAACAACATAGTACATTCAATTTTCTACAAAGTACATTCAGTTTTCTGCAAAGTACATTCAACTTTCTGGAAAGTACATTCAATTTTCTGCAAAGTACATTCAAATTTCTGCAAAGTACAATCAACTTTGTGAAAAGTACATTCAGTTCCATTGAGTTTTCTGAAAAGTACATTCAATATTCTATAAGTACATTTAGTTTTCTGCATAGAATGTTCAAGTTTTTGCAAAGAATTTTTAAATTTTTGCATAAAAATTTCAGATTTTAACATGGTATCAGAGAGTCCAAGCAGATCAGAGATCACCTAAGGAGACCCCACTTGATGCCAAATTTTTCTAATGGAGATGGATTCATCCTATTTCAAGATAGAGGAGAAGTTGAATGATTCTTCAAACTTTGGTCCATGGAAAGCAAGGGTAGATTTCACTCTTGAAGAACAAGAATTTCTGGAGTATGTTGAAGACATAATAGCTGATCCACCAGAGAATGGAAGTGCTATTGTCAAATCCAAATATAAAAAGGGTGAAATCCAACCTAGAAAAATTATCCTTGATTCTCTTAGTGATAATCTCATTACTTATGTTTCTAGTTTGAATAAATCTAAATAGATGCATGACAAATTAATTGGCATGTTTGCAATTAGTAACTTAAACCAAATTATTACCTTGAATAATTAGTTGAAGGACATCAAGATCAATAGAAGAGAGATGGTTCAAGCATACTTCCTAAGAATGACTAAAATCAGAAATCAACTTTCAACAGTTGGTGAATTTGTACCTGACAAAGAAATGATGTTGATTGCACTTGGAGGCCTTTCTCCTGTTTGGGAGACTTTTATCACCACCATCAGTAACATCAACACTATTCCCACATTTTATTAGCTCTTGGGAAAGTGTATCCAAGGGGAGGCCAAAATGATCTCCAGAGAGATAATTTCACATCATGAAGAAGGAGAGCCTACTGCATTTTCAGCCTATGACATGAGAAATAAAGGTAATAAAAAGAAATATGCTTTCAAATCAAGTAAAGGGAATCTACACATGTCAAAAGTTATATGCTTTAATTGTAAAAAACATGGTCATTTTACTCCAAACTGTAAGGAAAGAAGAAGATCTCCTATTTTCAAAAGCAAACCTGATTATAGAAAAAGAATGTTTTGAAAATCAAAGAAAAGGCACAGAAAAGGGCATCCTAAGAAAATAGGAAATCCAATATATATAAATAATGTAGCAGAAACTCAATCAAAATATTTTCTTGTTTCTTCTATTTCTAGTTCTTCTACAGAATCGTTCATTTGATAGTTGGTTAGTTGATAGTAGAGCTTCCAAACATTTTACTGGTCACAAAGTGGCACTCTCTAATCTAGTTTAGAGGGAGACTAATTTAAATGTTATCCTTGGATATATTTCTACTCACCAAGTTAAAGTTTATGGTTTAGTTTCATTTCAATTAGATGATGGAAAATATATTTTTCTACAATAAGTTTTGTATGTACCTGGTTTGAAAAAGAATCTTGTATCCATATATGCTATAGAAGATAAAGGAATGAAAGTTTCTTTTATTAATGGAAAAGTTATAACTTGGCCTTTGAACTCAAGTATGAGAGAATCCTTCATTCTTGGATCAAGATGTGAAGGGATTTACAAAGTCAATGGTAAACCCATTCATTCATTGGTCTATGATATCGATCTTAAGTGTGAGCTATGGAAAAAAAAAAATTCTCACCTACACTACAATTCCTTACCTCATGTAAGGAAGATGGTTTATAGAATGCTCGAGATCATAATGGATCATGAAAGAGTTTTCCCAGGATGTGCAAGTGGAAAGCATATAAAGGGACCATTCCCTTCAAGCAGAACAAAAGCTAGTTAGGTACTTCAGCTCATACATTCTAATATATGTGGAACAATTCCTGTTACTTCTCTTGGTGGCTACTTATATTTCATGATTTTTTTTTTTATGATTTTTCTTGCAAGACATGGATATTATTTTTGAAAAAGAAAGGGGAAGCATTTGACATGTTCAAATATTTCAATGCTTTGATTGAAAATCAAATGGGAAAGATGATCAAAGCTTTCCGGTCTAATAATGGGGGAGTGTTCACATCCAATGAGTTTAATGATCTTTGCAGAGACACTGGAATAAATAAACAAACCATTATGTCATATAATCCACAACAAAATGGTGTGGCTGAGAGGAAAAATAGAACCATTATGGAAGAAATTAGAGCCTTGTTGCATGATTAAAAGCTACCGAAGTTTATGTGGGGAGAAGCTACAAATATTGATGTTTATGTGAAAAATAAAACTCCTCATCAGGCCTTAGACAATAAGACGCCTAAAGAAGTCTTCACTGGTAAAATCCCTGAGGTGATTCACTTGATAATCTTTGGTTGTCTTGTGTACTTCCATGTGCCAAGAAATAAAAGGAACAAACTGGAAGCTTCAGGTAAGAAATGTACATTTGTTGGTTATTATGATAATTCAAAATCCTATAGAATTTATGTACTTGGTAAAATAACTATTGATTTTAGCAGAGACATAACATTTGATGAAGATCCAACTCTTAGAAAACAGACTCTCCTCCTCCTTCCATTGCTGAAAGACAAGTTGTTAATGAAAAAGAACCTACATCTGAGTCTGAACCGGAACCTGAGAATAAGCTTGTTGATAATCCAATGGGTACCATGGATCCTCTAGATCCTCCACCACATGATCCTCCTACCAGAAAGAGACCACTATGGTTGTGAGGTACCTTACAAGATGTTAAACAACATGCTTCCCCAATAGGAACGTTAAGAGAAAGTAAGAATCCAAGTCGGTTTCAAGGGTACGTTGTTTCCATGAGCAACATCATTCAAGCAAAACCATGCACCTTAGAAGAATCTTCAAAATAAAAAAGTCTATAAAGATTCCATGACTAAAGAATACGAGTCCATCATCTAAAATGATGTCTAGGAAGTGGTTCCTAGACCTCAAGATAAATCTATTTTCTCTTCCAAATGGTTGTTTAATATTAAACATGGTACATATGGTAGTATTGAAAAATATAAGGCTAGATTTGTAGCTAGAGGATTATCTCATAAAGAGGGAATAGACTATGATGATATTTTTGCACATGTAACTTGATATACTACTATTCGATCTGTTGTTTCTTTAGCTGCTATCCAGAGATGGACTCTTCACCAAATGGATGTAAAAACTGTTTTGTTGCATGGCTTCCTCAAGGAAGAAGTATTTGTGGAAAAACCACAAGTCTTTGAATAACATGATAGGGAAACTCATGTATGCAGTGTGAAGAAAACCTTATATGGGTTGAAGCAAACTCCAAGAGCTTGGTATGCTCACATTGATAGCTACCTGATAAAGCTTGGTTTCACAAGAAGCAATGCACACCCAAACCTCTACTTCAAGATAGTCTAAGGTATACCTTTGATTTTGGTATTATATGTTGATGATTTACTCTTGACAGGAGGAGAGCCTATTATCCTCCAGTGTAAGAGGGAGTTAGCTTCTAAATTTGAAATGAAAGACCTTGGTTTAATGTATTACTTTCTGGGACTAGAGGTCTGGAAAATACCTGGTGAAATTTATATTTCTCAAGGAAAATATGTCGTTAAGATTCTTGAAAGATTTTTTATGGCTGAATGTAAGTCCATGCATACTCCTATGGAAATGAACTTTAAGAAATTATGTGGAAAAGCTGCAGGACCCTGTTTAGAAAATCCCATAGAGTATAGACAACTCATTAGTGCTTTGATGTTTTTGGTAAACACTAGGCCTGATATATGCTTTGTTGTAAACACTTTAAGTAAGCATAGATTGATCCCTTTCATGCCCACTGGATTGCTGCAAAAAATGTACTCAAATACATGCATGGAACTATAAATCTAGTATTGAAATATACTACTAAAAATGTAAGACTTCATGGATATACTGATGTTGATTGGGCATGTAACTCTGCTAATAGAAAGAGCACTTATGGGTGTTGCTTTAGCTTGGGATCTTCCATGATCTCTTGGATCAGTAGAAAGTAGAATTTTGTTGCACTAAGTACAACTGAAGTTGAGTACATTGCTGCTAGCATGGCTAGCTGTAAAGCAGTTTGGCTGAGAAATATTTTTGGGGAACTATTTGAGCAAGTTCCAGACACAAGAGTTATATATTGTGACAATAAGAGCGGGATTCGTCTTGTATAAAATCATGTGTTTCATGAAAATTCCAAGCACATTGAGATCAAGTATCACTATATCCGAGATATGGTGCAAAGAGGAGTAGTGAGGCTCCATCACATCTCCACTAATGATTAGATAGCTATCATTATTACCAAGCCTCTACCGAAAGGGAATTTCTTGGTTTTTATAGAGAAACTTGGACTTATGGATGTGACCCTTCCGAGAGGTGGTCACAACTGACCGAGAACATTGAGTTGCATTTCCCCCCTGTCAAAGCTCACAGGATCAGGGAATGATGCTAGAAATATCTTGAGGATGAGGGACCTCTTGTGTAGTGTGTGCCATAAGAGTAGGCCTCAGTATGCATCTGACCCACAATTTAGGACATTAATGGAAGAGCCACCTATCTAGCCAATAAGTGTAGTGAGACTTGTCTATGTGACTTGTCTAGGATGTAGGTGTTCCACCACTTGACACTTGGTTGTGTTTGATTCTTGTCTGTGTGACTTGTTTGAGCATATTCTAAGTTATGTCTGTGTTTTATCACCTATTGTTTTTAGATGAAAATTGGTTGAGTATGGTCCTTGTTTATGTGACATGTGATGGTTATTTCCTTTACAAATTTGTTTCAAGTGGATGATTCTTCTTTAAATTGCTACTTCATTGTTACATATGTTACCAAGTAGAGTTGAAATGAGATGAATGAAAGAGATCATAAGAAGCATAGATCTTTGATGCAGAAAGAAATTCCTCCCTAGCTGAGAGGGAGTGTTAAAATTTGATAGCTTAGGGATGAATTTCTCCTAGAAGAAATCATATCTTTCAGTTCCATTTGAACCACCTATAATAAAATTTCATTTCTAACAATTCTAATATGACTATCCAAAAATAGTAATTCACATCTCAATTTGGAAGTGACTTTTCAAAAATAGAAAGGCATGTCTAAATGATCAATGATGATCTTGACATATGGAATCCACTTTAAAATCGAATCAATCATGAGTATACAAGTCAAAAATTAATATTTTTATCCTTACTAGTATTATTATTATCATGATACTATTATTTATAAAATAGTCTAAATTCATTCACCTTTAATGAATTAATAAAAATGAATTCTCCCATGAAATAAGTAAATTAAAATGAGAATCTCTTACTTGGAAAATTGAACCTCTCTTTTGTAATAAATTAGTAACTCCACACTTAAAAGAATGTAACTCTCCCTCACTAACTCAATGTATGACAAAAGTGTAACTCCTCCTCATTAAATGCACCTGTAACTCTCACCAAATACTCTTTCTCTCCCTAATTCGAATTGTAACTCCTCAAGACAAGTGTACCTCTCTCTCCATTCTTGGGATGAGTTACACTTCTCCTCAAGTAACTCCTCCTTCATGGAATTAAATTATCCTATTATTGTATCAAGGAATGAATTCATTTTTTAACTCTCCTTTCTCATCTATTTAAGCAAGAGCAAGTGAGAATTGAGAGTAACATGTTCATTGTGAAGAAGGAGAGCTAGAGTTGAGTGTTTGCAAAAGAAGTGTGAGAGCAAGTGAAGAGTAAAAGAAAGGGAAGATATGGAGCAAGTGTGTAGGACAAGATCTAATCAAGAGAAGGAGGAGATTTTCTAGCAAAGAGCAAGAGCACTTCAGCTGCAAGTTGATCAAACATTGGTGACTTCATTCATTCTCATTCTCTTTCTCTCTCTCTGTACTCTGTTGAACAATTGAAGAAATCTAATAGAGGAATAATCATTTTGGCTTTTCCCTGGTCATTGGAAATAAGTCTCGATGTCTCATATTTGTGCTTGGTTGTCTTCATATGATCCTTAAGTTTATTTTCTATCTACAATTTTTGTTATGAAAAGTTGTGAAGAAGAAATTTGCATTCTAAGTAATTGTAGCAACATAGTACATTCAGTTTTCTGCAAAGTACATTCAGTTTTCTACAAAGTACATTCAACTTTCTACAAAGTACATTCAACTTTCTACAAAGTACATTTATTTTTATGCATAGAAATTTCAATTTCTACAAAGAATTTTTAAATTTTTTCATAGAAATTTTAGATTTTAACAATATGTCTACTATATTTTATTGATATCTCTCGCATCTCTGAAATGATCAAGTGGTATCGACACATTAAGTTAATTATTGTGTCTCATGCATGGGCAGTGATCTCAACATCTTTATAATGGGTTTTGGTTTCTCAGTTGTACAATATCTCTATATGTACCATATATGGCATCTCAGATTCATAGTTGTTTTTCATAGTGTCAGTGGCATCATTATAATCATAATGTACAATCTCGCTTCAGTAGATATAGAGTATTGATCTTGGATTATTGGTAGTACAATTGATCTCTGCTCTACGTGTGGTATTCCAAAATCATGGAAACTCAGTAATATTGGCATCACATTAATTTGGCATCGCAATTGTATTCCACAATTCTATCAACTCAACAATATTGGTATCACAGTGATTTGTCATTGCAGTGGTATTCTAGAAGTATGGTAGCTCAGGGATTTTGGCATTTCCATGATATGGGATTCCTATAGCATGGCGACTATGTGATATGGCATCTCAGTGCATTTTTTATAAGGCGTGTTGACAAACAAATTTGTGAACAATACTTGTATAGGCCCTGAGCAGATGTTTGTTCTTTGTATCTCTCTATTGGACTTTCAATGACAATCTAATAGAAGAAGAAGAAGTTGGAAGGGTTTTCCCCTTTTTTGGATTTTCTCCTGGTCTCTGACCTAATCATGGTGTCCCTTGTAAATACTTTTATTCTTATGTTCTTTTATATTTCGTTGCTATGATGATGTCGTTGTTATTTCTATATAATTTCTAGTGATGTTTAAATACTAGCGTGAATATAATGAAATGAAATTATCTAAAGACAAGTACAATGTTGCTCTTCGAAAATTAGCATGGTATTAGAGTCGGGGTGAAGAAAATTTATTAACATCACCCATATAATGACACCTGTGAATAAGTGAAAGGGATGACAAAGACCTAAAAGAATGATAGGGTTTGAAGGAAACCCTAGGCACCCTTGTTATAGAAAGAAGAATTAGGGTTAGGGTTTGGAAGAAACCCTTGGAAGAATTATGGTCTAGATATGATCAAGACTTGAAGTCTTGAATCCCTAGCATGATCAGTGAAAAGTTTTACAAGTATATGTGATAGATTTTTTGTAACCCTAGATTCACTCTAGAGAGACAACATGTTTGATTTTTTGTTGGTCGTTGAGACTTCTCCTTATTTGACGTTATTTATGATATATGGTTCCTCATGATTAAAAGGAAAGAACTTGGAACAGGGACTCCGTGAATGACAGCATCTCTTATAAAGACCCTTGGTGAAAGGTTCAAGATGGAGTTGATCTCTTCCTTTAACCCATGTTAAAGACAAGTATCTTCTAGACCTATTTCTTTATGATACCACTCTTGTTTAGGTATATCATTTTGAGTATTGTTCCTGGATGAATACTGAGTACTTGCATACTTCTAACTTCTTGATGAACAATGTGATTAGAAAATCCTTCTTGAGGATCATATGGATACTAAAATATGCAATAAATGAGAGCTAGTGCAGAAAGAAGGTTGAAGCCAGAGAAAGAGCTTAATGTTAATTTGTTGCAAGATGACAATGTGTGTACTATAAAGGTATCTAAATATTACAAGGCACATATAATTATGTTTTGATTCAGGAGTAATATTGAAATGGAAAGTTAGTCCATGAGGTATGACAAGTATATCACCTTTAATCTTAATTTACATTTTTGTGTTATATATATCTATATATATATATATATATATATATAATATATATATATATATATATATATATATATATATATATATATTATATATATATATATATATATGTATATATAATATATATATATTAAATATATATATATATATATATTATATATATATATATAATATATATATATATATAATATAAGTCACACATATGTGGGTGAATTTGATTTTTGACACATATGATATAATAATACATATGACTTTTTTATATGTTGACTTGAGTCTATTGATAATACTTGTGATAAATATGGTTACTCTGATATTTTCTATCCACTAACAATCTCTTTGATTGATTTTTGATAAGCCTCTCATAGGTTGTAGCTACAAGGATGACTTAACAATATTTTTCCATAGGTCAAAATGAATTCCCTGACTTGATGATGTTAGGAAATTGATGAAAGTGTTTGTACTAAGAAATTATGTTGTAACCATAACCCTTGAAGCATGAGGATATTCTTCTCAACTACCTTGATTGCTTGACATTAACCCTTGATGAATGCTTGATGTCTAAATCGCTAATGATGACTTGTCCTAACAGTGATATATATGGAAGATTGATATATGACAATCTTGTATGATATATTATGATCGTGCCTTGAATGGAGAATGATATTGATGATGACGATACAGGCATTCCATTCAGAGGGATAAACCCTTTATGAAATCCCAACATATATATTTATTTGCATAATATTGAGGCCACCTCAGAGGTCATGAAGTGGATGAATCTAAGATCCATGACTACAATTTGTAGCAAGTCCTTTGGACCTAAAATGATGAACATATGATGGTGTTAAAGGTATGCCTTTGAAAACTAATTTTGTGAACTAACAGTTGTTTGTTGACAGGGTTGGTCTACCTCAAACAACTTCAAGAACCACTTCCCATGAAGAAGCATTTTTGGCATGTTGGCTGACATTGATGGATTATTGTTATTAGACTTGATGGATCTTTGTGTTGCTCATATATATTTAGTTGGGATAGAGTCGTCTTCATGGACATATAAAAATTCTTGTTGTTGTTTCCTCCTTGTGTGAGAGGAAGTAAGGATGGATAAGGTATTCCCTTCTTTATGTTGTGCATTTCCTCTAACATAATGTTGGATTTGATATCCCATATAAACATGAAAACAAATGATTGTTTCTTTAAGTTTTTCATAAGGCATCATGATTCTTCAATGATCTATTTGACCTCATCATATACATTGGGTTTTGTTGTCGTTGCGAAAAAAACCCTCCAAAATATTTTTCTAAATAAATTTTGGAGCCTACATGAACCATTGTTTCAATCCCCCTAGTGTCGCCATGTTGTTTGATTTGTTATTTTTGTGTTTTCTCTTAGTGTTGCATCCTGCTAAGTGAATGTTCCCTAAGTTTTGTCACCTAACCCTTAGAAGCACTTAGTTTATCTAGTCCATGGTTAGGTGAACTCATGACTTATCTTGACGTATAAATTAGCCTTCACGCCATACACACACTTGAAAAGAACTCAAAAGAACACAAAACCAAACAAAAGTGAGCCAAAATTCTCTTTAAGGAAAAATTGTACTCCAAGTTGATGAAGACATACGCTTGAGATGAGCACACTCCTTTGGGCTAAAGAAATGTGACCTCCTTGAGCACACTCCTTCATGTTGAGCAAGTGCACCCTCCTTAAGTGCATTCCTTCATACTAAAAACTTGCGCCCTCCTTGAATGCATGCATGAGCCTCTTTGTTGCATGTGGGTACACTCCTAGAAAATAGGAGCCCACCTAACTTCTGTTAACTAATCCTTTCACTTATTGACAAGTGGTGATCATGCATAAAACAATTTTGCATGTAAAATCTTTTTAATCAACCAAGATAATCATTCATTTGCCTAATCATTCTCATCTGTGTTGGGTGCATAGTTGTGGATTAAGATACTCTTCACCAACCTGCATTACAAGTAAGAATTGCATGTCGAATCTATTCATTTCCTTTCATGATTTCACTGTCGATATTGATTTTCTTGTTGGTGTTTCTTTTTTTTTAGTTTATTTACTAGCGTTTCTATTCAATCTTGATTTTGAAAGTGTTAATTTGTTGTTGTATGCAAATACTCTGCACATTCCTTAGCCTTTCACATTCCACCATGATTGCTACAGGATTCATATAAGCTTGTATACCCTTCTTCTTCTCATTCCTATCATGAAATCTTGTTGTCAACTTGTTCTTGATTTTTCCTTGGGCAAAACACTTTTAGAACTCGAAGCCTAATCATCCTTGAAAATTTCACCTAGAATGACCAAGTTCCCCTCTTGAGCACACTCGTTTGTCACGAAGGATTGTGCCCTCCCTTGAGTGCATGATGATGCAGGAACATCAAAGCTTCCAAGTCATCAAGCTTTTTTGGAGAAAAAGCTCCAAAATACGTCTTAACATGGAAAAGGAATTTTATTTCCTTATTGTAAATAATTGTAATTTCTTTATTTATTAGAGAACTCTATATAGAGATAAGATTTAGGAGATAATATTTTTTTTTTCCTTTTAAGGCATGAAAAAATTAGGAAATAAATCATGAGAGGTTGTGTGAGAAAAAATCTTGGTAGAAATTAGCAAGTTGTTAGGATAATAAAATGTTTAGAAATTTTAGAAACTATTGGGGGTTCTTTAAGGATTTAGAAAATCTATGGATAAGAAAGATTTTGTCAATAAGGAAAAGGCGAGTCTACCTTGAAAAACACGAACGATTTGATGATTGATTTATTGATCTAGTAAAATTTATTTTATCTGTATATGTTATTATAAATATTATAAGCCTAAAGGAAAATAAAATGGCCAAATGAATTTAGAATCAAGTCATGAGAGAAATATTGAGAAGTTGGACTTTGCAGGAAAATTCAATTTTTCCTACATCAAGTGGTATCAGAGCCTTGATGCTCTATGGAGATTGGAGATGACTACAAAATATTGAAAGAGATGGTATGCTTTTAAGAGGGATTATTTTGAAAAAGTACAGAGCAAGTGTGCTCCTGTAAAGGAATTGGTTCAGTGGAGTGAATCAAAGGAATATTGTTGAAGATAAGATCTTGGCACAGATCTTATAAAGATGGATATGGTGTTTTTATATTAATTCTGGTCATAAAGAATTTTCATTTGAAGGTAGTATAGAAGAAAATTTGTAGATAACATCCATAAGTGAAGTTGTGACAGAGGAAGAGGGAGCATGTAGAGAATTCAAGTGAAGGAATTTGTGATAGAACCGAGTGACAAATTAAATTGTTGAAATGAGGACAACATAATTTCTCTAAAGCGAAGGTGAGTAGGTGAAATTGCAATATCCTAACAACTTTTGAAGTTGAGGAGAAGACATGATTTTAAAGGAGGAGAAAGGTTTTACTACAGAGAACTAGGAGAAGGACAACTTCCAACAAGAAGAAGTTCGGTAGAATTTGCCACAGGAAGTTCCACAGTGAGTGTGGGTAGAATTGCCAAGGAAAATGAGAAGAGAGGAATTACCAAGAGGAGATATTGGAACTGTGACAACTAGTGGACTTGTTACAAGATGAAGAAGGCTTGTTGCAACTCACAGGTGAAAAAGGAGCATTCACGAAAGGAAAAGGTAAAGATGGATACTGATATCCATATTGTGGGTTCAAAGAGAAGTCATAATTAGATGAAAACATGTGCCAAGACAGTTGGCATGAATAAAATGAGCGATGAGGAATTCGAGAGTGGAATGGATGAATTGAAATTACATCTTCGTGTACTAGTGGGGTTGCCATAGGAATATGAGGAAGACTAGAGACATGGTTGGACAATGAAGAAGAAGAAGATAAGATGGAATTCATTGCAAATGAAGCTAAGAAAATGGTTGTATGCCATATTGAAGGAAGTACTCAGAGCAACTAATATGAAATGTGTGTTTTTGAACAAGGATTATTCCTTGATGAAGAGGAAGATAGAGATGTTGAGGAAGAATTTATTCACAGTTTGATGAACTATTTAACTAATTTAGTTCAACATGGAGATGTGGTGGCCGAGGCATCAAATGAGAAGCCTCATATTTTTTAATCTGATGCTTTGTGTATGGTTGCATGTGATGAATGGAACTTATATGATGTGCTTATGAAGGTTAATTAAGAAATGAAGTTGTTGGAGGAGATGGTTGAGATTGAAGAGTTTTTTCTTAAGCATGTGTTCACGGATATTAGAGATGGACAATTATTGGAAGTTTCCATGAAGGATGATGATGATGCAGAAATTATTCAAGAATATAATGTTGATAAGATTATAGAGGATGAAGAGATACTTCATGAATAAGTACCCAGGGATATTCTAATCATTGGAATATTAGAAGAGATGGAACTTTTGGAAGAGTGGTTGGTAGAAGACCCAAGTGATGGATATTGCATGGATGTGACAAATAAAATTCAACATGGTTTTGTTGAATTTTATGAGGACCTTAATTTGTTGGAGAAGAGGATAATAATCCAAAGACTACATATTCATTATGAAATATCAAAACTAGAAGAAGAGGGAATTGAATTGAAAGACAATGAGGGGAACACTTCAATGTATGACCAATGGGTTGTAAAGGAGGTATGTAAGAAAAAATTGAATAGCATTTTTATAAATTTTATGAAAAAGGAGGATATGCAACAACATGTGGAAAACAAGTGTGAAGTTCAGCTAAGGATAGAGCTGGATGATGAGATTGATGGAATGTTGATGCTAATGAGGAGAACGTCCAAGAGAAGATGCAACAGAAATAGGAAAACGAACAAGAATGTGTAGCTAGTTGAAATACCTTACATCAACAAAGAAAGTGAACAATAACATGTAAAGATGAAAGGACAACTACAACACTAGTTTTTGGATCCTGGAGGATTCAAAAATTGATGACACATGACCAGGAGGTCATGAAACTTTTCTACCTTGAGAGTCTGATGTAGGAGCATCAGAGCTTCCAATTCATCAAGATTTTTTGGAGACAAAGCTCCAAACCAAGTCTTAACATGGAAAAGGAATTTTATTTCCTTATTGTAAATAATTTTAATTTCTTTATTTATTAGAGAACTATAGGTAGATATAAGATTAGGAGATTATATTTTTAAGAAGAAATTTTTCCTTTTAAGGCATGAAAAAATTAGGAAATAAATCATGAGAGGTTGTGGGAGAAAAAATCTTGGTAGCAATTATCAAGTTGTTAGGATAAGAAAAAGTTTAGAAATTTTAGAAACTATTGGGGGTACCTTTAGGATTTAGAAAAGATATGGATAGGAAAGATTTTGTTAATAAGGAAAAAGCGAGTCTGCCTTGAAAAGCATGATTTTTTTGTGGATTCATTTGTCAATCTAGTAAATTTGTTTTGTTTGTATATGTTATTATAAATATTGTAAGCCTAAAGGCAAAACAAATGGATAATTGAATGTAGAATCAATCCAAGAGATAAATATTGAGAAGTTGAATTTTGTAGGAAAATTCAAATTTTCTTGCATCATATGAGCACACCTTGAAGACTCAAATGATTTTCCTTCATCCCTTCAACATGCACCAATGGGCCTCCCTTGCCTTTAATCACATGAGTGCACCCTGAAGGACTGAAGGCTTGAAGACATGTTCCTTTGTCCCTTCAGAGTGCACCAGTGCACTCTCTCAGTCTCCTTGAGTGCATGAGCACATTGTGAAGGCCTAAAGGTCCAAAAACTCACCCATTCAAACCTTTAGAGTGCACCAATGCACCCTTGATGGTTTTCTTTCCTTGCTTGAGTGTATGAGTGCACTACAAAGTCTTGAATGATCCTTGACTCTCCTTCATGCTTTGAAAGTGGGCCCTCCTTGTTTGTATGCCTATTTTCTTATGCATGCAAGTGATTTTGTACTCTCATTGATAGATTTTCATGATCAGTTACATTTGATGGCTCTTTGTACATGATTTATGAGATATTGTTGCATAGTTAGGTTTCATAAAGAAAATCTTGTCATTATGAGTGTGTTTCCACAAACAGGTGTTCGAGCTACAAGTATTGTAACACTTTCATCATCTATTGGAGCCATGCCTCTCCATAAAGTGGCCTCTAAAGAAGTCTTAGAAGAAAGCATTGAGGAACCTCTTAAAGTTACCAAGCAAACCATTCCCATTTATGCAAACACATAGTACTTCATTGATAAGCCTACTGAGGTCACATGGAATGGTATAAACAACACAATCATGTAGAAGTTTTTCCTGAAAACTTGGAGGACTTGGAAGTGTACATCAACATTAAGAAGTCCAAGATGCATGGGATCGCATGCAGATTCCCAGCCATCCCTTATGCATAAGTGATTGAGTGGATCATTACACATTTGGATGACTCTCATCTTGTGCTTCATAGTGAGAGTGGCAGCCAGTTCGCCACTTATTATGGAGAAGACATGCAGACGTACTAAAAAATGCTTAGGCCCACAAAATATGCAAATGATGACTTATACATTAGATGGTTTAACATCAACACAAGTGACATTATCAAATCATGGTGTTAAGAGACTACTAAGTTTCACCATTTCCCATTTGTAGTATATCCAACTAATATTATTAGATATGTATATCATATATGATATCCATGTGTTGTTAGTTGCATGGGTGCAATAACATTTAGGTGTTTGAGAAAAACTAGATATATATTCTCAATATGATGGTAACCCAAGGAAAAGTCTTTAATTGGGGGTATATATTTGTCATTTGAGTTGCAGCGTCATGTGGGGCGGGAAAAATCATCTTTGAGGGTCAACCAGGCCCTATAATTGTATATGTATGCATTTCTTTTAGATGGAATTTGTGCGTAATATGTGTTCCCAAGAATGTACTAGAATTGGGACCCTTAGAAAAAGTTCCTAGTTTACTTCAACTATAGAGTGTTATCAAAATCAAGCTTCAGAGGCACATATGATAGATTGGTCGAGCACTTATTTGCATTTATATTTCATATGATATTTGAGATTGGTCCTACTTACATGATTGATCAGGTGAAGGAGTCACTACGGAATATTACAGATTGGTTTGCATCCCTCAAGGGAACATACATCATATGTTTTGGTTGTCATATATCCCCTCATCTCTTGCCATGATATGTGACCAATAAGGTGGTCATGCATAAAGTAGAAAATGAATTGGACAAGGGATTTCTAGGATTTCTTCATAGGATGAAGAAAACCCCTTATACCACCTTCCCTTTGAGGATTGGACTATATTAGTTGAAGAGACACAAGGTGACAACAACATAAAAACTAGAGCTAGATCACTTTCACTTCGCCACTAGATACTTTCATGGATAGGACCTCAGGAGAGTGTGAAGGTAGTATTGTAAAAGGATTGGTTTCAATACGGGGTATTCATCAATGTCCATAACAGAAGATGAAAAAGTGAAGAACTGGTATAATGCAGTTAGAAAGAAACATCCATCAGTGAATACTAGTTCACTCCAAGATCCACTGGCTCAATACATGAAGGTCCGAGAGGAAGAACAAATGACCCCTCAAGCAAGGAAAGTAGCTCCTAAGAAGAGGATCGGGTATGATTCAATAGTCGATAGCAGCACAAAGTGGAAAGATGATCCTTTGAACACAAGAACTATTCGAGTAGAACAAGAGAGGAGAGAAGTAGAAGAAGAAGAGGAGAAGAGGAAATGGGATGATTTTCTTCAAAACTAACAAGAATAAGAAGAGGAAAGGAGAAGGATAAAAGAAGAACATCAAATGCACTCCTAGGAGGAAGAAGCAACATAGAGACTAGAAGAAGAATAAATGACTCAGGAAATAAAATAAGAAGAGTTGGAGGAAGAGGAGACCATCCAACCTATGGATGATGAATGATGGTCTCGAGAGGAACCTCCCATCATAGGTGGCCATCTTCCATTCGGATAAATGGGAATCACATCTCCACTAGAAGATAGAGTCTTGGATGTATGTAGTGTCACATTTGATTAGCTTAATAAGAGGACCGTGCAATAGAGGCATAGATACTTCCTCAAGGATCCTCAGAATCCAATCTCAGTTTCTACAGAGGAGGTGATAACTACAAACACTAAAAGCAATAATAGGGAAATCATGGAAACAAATGTTTCTTTTGGCACAACATCGTGGGATGACTCTAAATATCTATTGAGTGAGAATTATAGATTGAATAAAGAAATTGTTGCAGTGAAGCAACATGTGGAACAACTTGCAACAGAGAACAAACGACTATCATCACAAAGTTTCAACACTGTAGAGGTAGGAAACCATGTAGGAGGAACTGGAGCCAATGGACGACACTATGACATGGCTATATGATGAGATGATACTTATATAACAAGTAGTGGATCCTCTCATTGGCATTCAGAAGAAAGAAAAGGAAGTGGTAAAAATCATAAAAGTAGCAAACAAAGTGGTTGAACATCTTCGGGAGTGGGTTGCCAAGTATCCAGATACTCCACAACATTTGAAAAAGAAAGACAAGATTTTCACAGAGATAGACAAAGTTGAGTTGAGACTCCACCATAAAAACTACATGTGTCTTGGATAATAGTCGATTAGTACTATTACAACCTATAATAAACTACATAATGGTTTTGAGTCCCTAACACAGAAATATGGGATGCCCGCAATAGGAACACTTGAAGAAATTAGAGGCTGAGAGATCATCTTCCAAGAGATTGGGTAATACGTTGAACAAATTAAGCAAACAACATAACAAGAAGGCTTGGACGTCACCAAGGGCATTATTCTACAGTATGCCATTGTACCAGTCAAAGATCACATGAAACTTTCATGGCTATGGAATAATGTAAAATCAAGCTCTAAGACTATATTGACTGAGGCACTAGAGGTGAAGATGCAGTATGCAGGGGACTTTCCTGTTTGGTTCAAATCCATCTCAAAGGAGTTTATACAAAGGCACACTTAAATTACAAATGAGCTCCATGAGGGAAGAAATGATTTATCAATTTGATGATACTTTGTCCCATTATCAATTTTGTCTTTTATAGCCACAATCTCATATTTACTTTGTCTCATGTAATAAATGGTATGTAATGAAGTCCAAGGGACACATGTGGAATGTGAAGAGTCACATATGGAATGTAATAAGTCATGAAAAAAATATGAATAGTCGTAGGAGTCGAAAAGTCATGAGGAAAATCAAAGGTCATTGTTATTTGTTATAAATAGTTCCTCATAACTCAAGCTAAGGTCTTGGATTCTTGGAGTCTTCGATTAGCTTCTCTTGTAGTGCATAGGAGATAGATCATTTTTAGAGAAGCAAGTTGTGGCTTTATTCCACTATTGGATATAATGTTTCATTCATGTAATAGTGTACTTTGGATCTTTCACTCTTAATCAGAAGCTCTATGAGGCGACACTTCTTCATACATGTATTGTAAATATAATAGGAATATTCTTGTTATGTTTATGATATATGATGTTTTAATTACATACTAAGTGAATGAACTAATTCGTTGCTTAGCATGGTTGTTATTGAATGAGTGTTTTTATTCTTAAATGATTGTTCTTTTTTATGTGGACTAATCTGCAGGTATTCAACAAGTCTTCCTCTTTCTTCACAGGTCCCCTTTTAGGATAGTACTACTAATTTTCTAAGCAGAGGTTAATTTTCCTTTTACCAATAATGGATGTTCCCTCTATACCTTACATTGGGTGTTTCATAAATATCACATACTTGCTGCCCCAAAGAGGTGTTTCGTTCTCTTGTGCATAATTGTAACCAAGGCATATATTTGAAACCTTTCCAACAATGGTCGGAACATATGCCTGGATGGGACTCCTACACCAAACGGTTGGAGGTATAATTGGGAATTCACATTGGGGAGATCTCCTTACAATGTTGGCAACATCCAACACCATCAACATTTTTGGTGCTAGAAGGAGGTCTAGATGACAAGTTGAACCCGTGAAGTTTGTTTGAGTCTCTCACCTTTAATGGCTTCATCCTATATCATAATCATAAGGTATTTTTCCAAAGCTTTAGATCTTTCAATCCTAGGGGACTTTGTACATAACTTGTCACATTTTAAATTTGATAGCGAGAGTAAAACAACCATCCTTGATTACATAATTGAATTTGTTCATTTTTTTTTTAAAGTGGTGTTTATTATGAAGAAATCCTTGCATGGTTGTTTACCCTTACGTTGGATGGTCTCGTGAAGTAATGGTTCTATTCTCTATCTACTTCTTCTATCTCATATTTTAAACAATTTGTTAATGAGATCTGTTGCATCTTTGATAAATATGAATATCAAGATGTTCTTAATGATTGATCAGCTTAGAATGGAATCAAATGAATCTATTGAACATTTTGTTGATTATTTCCTTCATCTTTGTTATGAATTCCCGAACGAGGATGTAGACTGACATTTCTTGGATGAGAAGTTTTGTTTCTTAGTTCGAATGTCAATAAAATATTTTGATTATGATTCATCATGTTCTCTCGATCAAAAAGAATTTTAGTATCTTGAGGGAGAACAAGATATGCAAGTCAGTTGAGTAGGACGCTTCAGTCTACACTGATGGTTATGTCAGGTTCCTATCACCTTGATGGTATTTGTGATTTCAATCAGTTCATGAAGCTTTTTCACAAATTCATCACTAATGTCATCATGTGCGATGGCATCTCTCTCCTAAGGGAGGCTCATTTTCTTCATGTATAATTTTTCAACCCCTAGGGAAGAAATTTTAATTTGATTGATGAACTTCCAACGCTACACCTAACTTCAAGAAAACATTTAATCTGTGATGTGGAAGTAGAGAAGGGTTTTAATGAATCTTCTACATCATCCATCAAAGAATCTCACTCATGCGACAACATGGATTGTGGTCATCGTGTTAATGTTTCTTATTATTTGGATTTGTCTTTGATCTATTTTTCCTATCATACTTTCCCTAAAGGTTGTTTCCATGATCCTACTGCAGATTCCCTAGAAGAATCTTATTAGTCTAGACCCATGTCTCGTGGTCTATACTTTTCTTGTGGTCTGTACTTGCATGCATTTCATCGAGTATTGTATAGCCACATGCCTGGTGATTACTACTATTTTGGAGTCATGCATTTGATAGAACAGTCGAGTGTGTTGTGTCATTATTGTTGCACTTATTGTTTCCTTATGTTAGTGCATATGTTTATGTGGTTTATCCTTGTCATCACATTGCATCTTATTCCAGTCTTACATTATCACATCCTTCCACCAAAGGCCAGGAGCTATAGAAATTATGGTGTAGATTTGCAACAACTCATGAATTTTAATCAAAATCACAAGATAAAATCCTACTCTACTGCTCTGTGGAATTCAATTCACAATTTAGAACACCAATCATAAACATTCAATGAAAAATAACACACATGCACATAATATTTTTCCATGGGAGATCAATCTGCTAAAAACCCCTTATTCCTGCTTGCATTAATATAGTGAATAGAGATGTATTACAATTGCTAGCTCAATCTGAGCTCAATTTGCAAGTGAATAACATGTCCCTCCTCTCATTGAGAAGCTCTGACCCAGACTTGGTCAATTTATACCTCTGCTTGAGCCCCTATTTCCTTGCACAATTCTTGAGGAAATTATGCCCCTATTATTTAGGAATTTCCTCCAAAATACTTGTGCAATTCCCAAGATTGATCATCCAATTACATGCAACACCTATACACTCAAGACTAGTCTACAAATGATGTTACACCGCGTTGGAATCTCCACCATGGTTGGGGAACTCTAATTATCTGCATGCATTGGCTATTTTGGGTTGATTGATTAGATAACTGGATGATCACTGAGTTATATTATTGTCCCACTACATAATTGACCTTCCACTAGTTCCTCCAACAACTAGGACTAGTTTAAATGAAAACAAATTGAAATATTTGACTTTGATTGCTACAAATTAGAAATCACACATGCTTAAATGAACTCCAACTCATCTAACTCAAATTTGTTGAGGTAATTGAGTGACAAGAGGAATTTCACAAAAGTTAATTGTATTCAAGTTGTTTGTTGATATGGAAATTCGAATTTTCTCAATTTGACCAAAGCAAAATCAAATTGAGGTTTTCTTGTTGCATTTTTCAACATTCCCTCTTAGCAAGAAACAGATTATCAACCACCCCTATCCTTCAGCTTTGGAACTCGAACTTCTCTCCTAAAAAATATTTTGTAAAAATGTCAGTATCTTGTTCTTTTGCTTGAATGTATTGTAGCAACATTATCTGCCTCTGAACATAGTACCGCAAATGGTGATACTAAATATCTATATGCTTGGATCAATCGTGAAATATATGATTCTCATAGATCTTGATGAAAATTTGATTATCATAATAGATCACATTTGGATCCATCATCTGACCAAATAGTCCCACAAGTATCTTTCTCATCCAGATTGCCTCACATGCTACTTGACTTGCAGCCATGTATTTTTCTTCTACTAAGTTGACCGTCACAAATATTTGCTTCTTGTTGTATCAGGAAACAACTACAGACCCAACACTGAAAATTCCACCTGATGTACTCTTTCGGAAATATGGACTCCTTGCCCAATCTATATCTGTGAATTCACACAACTTCACTCCCTCTATTTGTGTGTACCATAGTCGAAACTAGATAGTGCTTCTGAGGTACCATAAAACATGCTTAGCTTCCTTCCAATATAATTTGGTTTTCCTAACCATATATTAACTCAATTGGTTGACTGTATAGAACATATATGTTCATGTGTTCACAAGATACATCAGTGAACCCACTAATTGCCGATAAATGGTAGCATTCACTTCTTCACCTGAAGTGGCATCCTCCTTCCTCTAGTTGGTCGCTAGAGGTGTCTCCATGGGTTTACAACTCTCCATGCAGAATCTATGTAGTATCTCATTAGAATACTTTCCTTGAGACACAAATAATTTGCCATCACCTTGCCATACTTCCAAACTAAGGAAGTAGTGGATGAGACCCATGTCCTTCATTTCAAATTCCCTTGCAAGATCTTTTCTCATCTCGAGTTAAAATCAAATCATCAACATATAAGACAATAATAAGAAAATTATCTTCTACCAAAATATGATATAGGTTCGCATCTGCTTCACTTTTGGTGAAGCCCAAACTAGTGAGATAACTTTCGATCCTGGCGTACCAAGCATGAGGTGCTTGTATGAGACCATACAACGCTTAATTGAGTCTACACACATGAAACTCTTGATCAAATGTCTCAAAACCTTATGTTTTCTTGATGTACACCTCCTACTCAATAAACTCATTGAAAAATGTTGTGTTTACATCCATCTAGTGGATCTTCCACCCCATCAGTGCAACCAATGCAAGAATTTATCTAATGGATGAATACCTTGCTATAGGAGCAAATGTTTCCTCATAGTCAATTCCCTCAATTTAAGAGAATCATTTGCCCAAAAATTTGGCCTTATACTTCTCTATGCTTCCATCTGCTTCATGCTTTACCTTGAAGATCCATCTCAAACCCACGACTGATCTATCTTCTATTCTTGGGACCACTTCCCAAAAATTGTTCTTTACAATGGATTCATATTCCTTCACCATTGCATCAACCCATACAAGTTTCTCAAATTCTTCCTTGAAAGAGGATGGCTCAGTATCTACAATCTCAGTCATTAGAGACATGTAACTAGTGTACCTCTCAGGTGACCTCCTTTGCCTAAGCAAATTTGAAGGAGCTCCCACATTCTCGCTTGCATCTTGCACAACTCTATCAACTTCCCTATTTATTTTTATGCCTTCAATGAATTGTTTTTCTTGAGTGTATGTCTCCACTCTCTGCTCCTCAATTTTTGGTCACTCCCCAAATTCTTGAGGCTCCTCCTTTAGAGTTAAAATCTCCTCTTCTTGTGGGATTTGAAGCTTCCTCTCAAGAGAGCACCTCATCACTTTCTCCTCATTAAAATTTACATCCCTTCACACAACTATATTTCTAATGGAAGGTAAATACACATGGTAGTTGTGTGGAGTTTCTGTGTAACCCACAAATACTCCCCTCTGGTTTCAGATCAAGATTCTTCCTAGAATCTTTGGAGACATGGGATTAAACAGAGGCTCCAAAAATACTGAAGTAAAACACATCCAAATTTCTCCCTGAGAAAACCTCCTTTGGTGTAATCATACCATGAATCTGATGAGGACTCTAGATCTGAAAGTAGATTATTGTGTTACATGCCTCTGTCTCAGGAATTATTTTCCTTTACTAAAGATCACAACATAACCAAAATATTCCAAAACTGCTATAGATATGAGATTCTTCTTTAGGCCTAGAAAAAACATGAAGGGAAGAGGGGATCATGACTCCCTCTAAAAGGTGATTGTACCAATCCTACTTTCAATGTACCTTCGTCATCCCCCATCTCAATATGCATATGGAGATCTTTCTCCTCCAAGTCACTGAAAAACTCTCTACACCCTGTCACGTGGAACGAGGCACTAGAGTGCAAGTACCACACACTCCCCATCATTGTGTTTTCCATGCATGTGATAAGGGTGAAGTCAAGCTCGAACAATAAAGATAAATATTCACCTGCTGCTCCTCCTGATTTCTTCTTGCTTGACTTTTTGTGTCTACACTTCGTGGCATAGTGCCCAAATTCATGACCATTGAAGTGTTTTGTTTTGGACAAGTATTTCTTCTTTCCCCCTTGGATGGATTTTGGTTTGGTTTGAGATTTCTTCTATTTTCCCTTATTTCCCTTTCCAACCAATGAATTTTTTTTTTCATCCTCGCCCTTGGATGAGGTTCCATCTCTAATATTCCACCTGATCTCCTCTTGTACCAAATCAGATCATAAGCATTCCCAATTCTGTAATATTCTCCCTCCCATTCTCTGAATCTTGGTAGCTATGCTAACTCTTGGGAAGGCCAAGAATATCTAAGCTTACCTAGTCATGTTCAACAAAATTAACACTGACCCCACCAAGTTCATCATGAACCTACATAAATCTGCTCAAATACTGTGGAATAGTGTCATTCTTCTCCTTCTTGATATTTCAAAGTTTGTCTTTGAGAGCCATTTTCCTAAGGTCATTTCTATTATGGAATAGATCTATTAGTGCCTACCACATTGCATAAGGAGTTTCTTTCCCATGGATATTTAAGATAGTGTGGTCTTATGCTCTCTCCAGGATTATTCTCCTCACCTTGGCTACATCATTTTTCCAATGGGCTAGGTTTTTTGCATCAGATGCCTATGGTTTTTCAATATTTGTCTTGACATATTATAGTAATCCATTGTCATCCAACACCACCTCCATGTGACCCTTACATGCAATGAAATTAGAGCTTCCTTCCAAGGCATACTCTAGTCTCAGCCTATTTAAGTTCATCTTCCCAACTCTAAAGAGATCTTTCTATAGTGAAGCTGCAAATTCAAACCTCCTGAGAAACAACTTCAAATTTATTGTTCTAATGTGAATCCTACTCCAATACCATGTAGAAGTTATGGTGTAGATTTGCAACGTCTCATGAATTTTAATCAAAATCGTAAGACAAAAACCTACTCTACTGCTCTGCATAATTCAATTCATAATTTAGAACATCAACCACAAACATGCAATGAGAAATAACACACATGGACACAATATTTTTCCAAGGGAAAGAAATCTGGTAAAAACGCCTATGTATGCTTGCATTAATTTGATGAATAGAGATGTATTGCAATTGATAGCTCAATTTGAGCTCAACTTGCAAATGAATAACCTATCTCTCCGCTCACTGAGAAGCTCTAACCCAAACTTGGTCAATTTTTTCCTTAGCTTGAGCCCCTATTTCCTTACACAATTCTTGAGGAAATTAGGCCCCAATTATTTAGGAATTTTCTCCAAAATGCTTGCGTAACTCCCAAGGTTGATCACCCAACTGCATGAAACACCTGTACACTTAAGGCTAGTTTACAACTGATGTTACACTACCTTGGAATCTCCACCACAACTGGGGAACTCGAACTCTTTGCATGCACTAGATATTTGGGGTTGATTGATCAGTTAACTAGATGATCACTGAGTTAGACTGTTGTCCCACTGCAAAACTGACCTTCCACTTGTTCCTCCAACAATTAGAACTAGTTTAACTATAAAAATAAAAAAAAACTTGAAATAACTTACCTTGATTGCAAAAAATTAACAATCACACATGCTTAATTGAACTAAAATTCCTCTAACTTGAATTTACTAAGCTAAGTGAGTGACAAGAGCCATGTCACACAATTTAACTGCATCCAATGATCTGGATTCTTTCTACTACTAGAATTAACCAATATATTTTACTTTTGTGATATTATTAGAATTGCATGTGAAAGAGTATGAAAAACCACATGTGAATACTTTAAAGAAAAGGAAACATAAAGACAACCATAAAATCAAATAACACACACAACTTGATTACGTCTCTAGGCCCAGTGTCAAGAGTGGGGAGTGTTAGCTCTGCTACATGTTGTTGATTTTTGAGGAGCAGAAGTAAGCTCGATCCTTTGTTTTCGCTCAGAAAAGGTCTACATCGGTTATCCTCGCCTCTCTCCATTTCCCTGTCCATTCCCCTCTCACTCCCTTTATACATGATTCTATTTTAAATCCTATAAAACTCCACTCTTCTTAAGCCCTGGGCATTAAAACCTTGAAACCCATATAACTGCGCGCCATCGCAAAATCCCTAATCTGCCATCTCCATGTCACATTAGTCAAAAACCCGTGTGATCAAATCCACACCATCCGATCTACTTCGCTATGATTGGACGGCATTCGCTCCTCCCGCACCCGCAAACTGCCCGCACATTAACTCGTGATCAAAGCGGTTTTTGTCCCTCCCCTTCTACCACGCGTCGCACGATGATTGTGATCGCGAGCCCTCGTACGATTACCGCTCACCTTCCAAAAGCAGTGCAGGCAATACTGCCTACCGCCCATCCTCCATCCTCGCTCGTTAAACTTTGCACATTTCCTCCATCTGTTGACCGTTGGATCTGCCCACCCGAGATCCAATGGCCCATGATTGCTTTGCTCCCGTATCCTCCCGATACTTCCCACCAAGCACTGTATGTCGTCCATATGCACGATCCAACGGCCGATCTTCCTTATACATTTCGTCCGCCATGCAGTCCTCTCATCCTTGACCTGTCCCATGGATCCGAAGGACGAATGTGGCCAGTATCCAGTACCTGGCGTGATAGATCCTCAACAACCGCATTCAACAGGGAGGATGGCCGAGAAAGAAAGGACAAGTCTCGAGTAGTTAAATGCATGCAGCAGTCATGGAAATTCATTCATACAACACTGCACATGCTCGAGAAGTACAATAGAGCACCAGAGACTCTATCAGATAGTTAAAGCGGTTGGTGGTCAACTATGACCCCTCCACACCTAGAATAACAGAATATCTTTTTAATGAAACTCTATATATACCCAAAAACAAGATGTAATCAAGGTTGATGGTTGTTGTTTTGATGTAAGGTTCAACTTCTGGAGACTGTAACTACTTTGATACTTGCAGCATCTCATCTTCATTTTCAGCTAATACAAGCTTCTTTTGCTGTCAGTTGCTCACTTTTCACTTCTAATCTGTTCTAGGTTGTGCCTGTATTGCAGTTTTCATGAACTCTTGATGATTAACATTAGAGGAGCTGTCATGCTACCTTTGTGTTGAAATCTTGTATGTATCAGTGACTGTGTTATTCAGGTTTCTATTAACTTAGTGCCAGAGAGCTGTCATCCTATCTGTGCATTAGGAAATAGATTTGTAGACCTTTTTACTGGTTGCATCCGGCCATCACATGGTCTTGTGTATTTGCTGGTGTGGTCAATATTATCCATATTCACGTAATCTTTAAACTGTGAGTAATTGGTGGTCTAAAGCCTTGTAGTCTAGGGGTGTTCACGCATGTTTGGAGTTAAGCATAGTAGAAGTGGTTATCTGGCTTGAACAAGCATCATTCCTTCCATTCATCCATTTCCAATAGGGAGGTCACTTCATTAGTTTATGTAAGATGATGATGAGTACATGATGTGTTCTTTGTCAATACAAGGAAGAACTCCCTTAACTAGAGTGACATTTCTCTCCATGAGGCATTCCTCTATAAGAACTCTCACTCATATAATCTCTCTTTTAGAATGAAAAAATATCAAACTGTCACATGAAGTGGCGTACAAGGGTCCTACAACAAAATGGAAAACAAGGATCTCAACAGAAAATCATCATCTTAGCAAAACTCAAAAGAAGACATGGCATCAATGCATCTTATAACTCCACTTTCAAGGATGACTTGAAAATTCACAACTTTGTTGAAGAAATGGACAACACGGTTGAATTCCTGGCAAAAAATCATGAAATATGATTGTAAACTTGATTCCTTTCTGACTCAGTCAATGTTGGGCTCTCTGGGAAACTTAAAGATTCCTCAAAGATTCTCTTCTACAGGCTGACTAAAATTCAGCTTCTCAGATGAAGAAATTGATCTCACCATCACGTCCTTGCGAAAAAAAATGAGAAGAATGAGTATAAAGTTGGCATGGCTCTAAAACTAACATTTTTGGGCCTCTAGGGAATCTTTCAAATTCCATGCAGATTCCTGCAACAAGGTTCCAACTTTATGGTTCTGCCCTCAACATTCTGCTCCTGAAAAATCCGCTACTCAGATAAGAAAATCAATCACACCAACAGACTCCTCACGAAATTCTGGTTCAAACAAGTATAAAATTGGCATGAATCTGACTCTGTAAAAAATTGGCTCAAAGGGAACCTCTAAGTTTCTTCAAGATTCTGCAAAAAGGAATATTTTTTTAGAAGGTTCCATGGAAAATTCCCCTAAAATATACTCTCAAAATTTGTGCTCAAGACTAACTCTCGGTTCCTCTCCTCCATTCCCTTAGACAAATGGTAAAATGTTGGGTTTAAATAAAAAACTTGGGTGTTAATTTCAGAGCCAGCCCTGCTAACATCTCGGCTGGCACAATTCTTTGGGACATTGGGTTGTTGGATGATCTGGGTTCCATACCCGCCCTGTAATTGTTTTTGGCTTCTTCTTTTTTTTGGGTTTTTTTTGGTGTTGGACCACTAGTTGGCGGGTCGGTCACTCAGTCAATGTGGGTTCAAGCCCCGCAAATCCATTTATGTCATATGGTTGTTGGCCATTATATATAATAATATATATATTGTAAATATCGATTGGCATGGGGGCGGTTCTGTTGGGCCCAGACCATTATATATATGTATGTATGTATGTATGTATGTATGTATGTTTTGTGTGTGTGTGTGTGTGTGTGTGTATATTAATAATAATAAACATGGTAAAAAACCATTCACCGAATTTTAAGGGTTATTGGAAAAATTAAAGAAGCAACAATTTTGCCCTTTCTGACTACTAGAAACTGTCGACATTAAGTGTCATTTTTTCACCTATTTCACTACTGCCAAATTTAGTAGGTTCATTAGTTTTAGATGGGCTCCAAATTTAGTTGGCACTCTGCCAAATTTAGCTAGCGAGCCTAGTTGACCAAAATTTTAACTACAAATATCTTGAGCGTACAAACTCAGATTGAGGTGTCATTTTCATCATTGGAAAGATTGTGATGAGCTATTCAATTTGATATTGGTTTAAATTTAATCCAAGGACTTCGATTTTTGATCTTTTCCAAAGTCACCTTTGATTTCTGAGCCTTTCTAGGGCCACTTGGATCATTCCTCCCCACTTAGGAGCTTTTGGTCCTCCAAAAGCATGAACACAATCTACAATCTATTGTACTCCCTCATCCGCACAATAAGTTCCTTATCAAGCCACACTTACTTCTCCCTCACCTTTGTACTTCGGAGCCATAATTGATGAACCAACACCTGCATTATATGCAAACTTGTAGTACATCTTGCAATATACATGTTCAATTACAAGACCAAACATGACCCAATCAAACCCCATACTTTCCAAGAGTTCATAACACACTCTTTGGTCAATTTTACATCAAAATCCTAACAGAAATGAATCCCTAGCTATCATAAAAGAGGCCAAAAATATCACTATGTTGCATTTATAAGTGATGACAAACACTTCACCGCTTTTACAAACAACCTTGCAACACGTGATTTAAAAAATTTGGCCATGAAAAACTACTATATCTAATCAAACCATTTCTCATGCAACAAAGTGAATGGTTTGTCTCCCTTTGGAAAATTTTCTTATTGAACAACTTCACCAGCGAGTTCCTGCACATGCACTTTGTCCTTCTTGAGTCACTGCTCTAGATGAAACTCCCAACATGTGGCTCTCTGATAACCACCTATGTTGCAATGACTACAAAAATTATTCTTCCTCAAGACCTGCTTAACCTTCTTCATTCCCTGATGTGGAGAAGAATTTTCATATCTTGTCCTTTTCCTTGCTGCCATTCTCCCCCAACACTGGGCAACTACATGGTTATACAAACCAAAAAAAACTACATTATTTTCAATGTAATACAATTTGCTCATCATTACCAATCTTCTTATAATCAAAATGAACATTAGAATACTGAGACTTTTTATACCTTACTTTAGCCCTCTCTTTGGAATGGCCACTTCCATTTGGAAATGACTTGCAATCACGATCACTGGAGGATTGTGATGTACTCTCAACATCCTTCATTGTCTCAAACTTTTTCCTGAACATTATCTTTTCTCTTCCTTTATGAAATAGTCCAATCCTGCATGTCATGGTAATTCCACCACTTGGATGGTGTTCACAATGCCTTGCCCATTAGCTCATAGGCCCTTGCCTTCATATCCCATCTTCTTCATTAATCTTGAACCAATTTCTATAGTGTGATTTTCAAAAGCACCCAAAGCATCATCATCATGTGAAAATGAAATTGAAGAATTATCAACACTGTTTACCTCTGAATCAAGTGATGATGGCTTCGCTAAGACCTCACTGCCCTTCAACCTTTCCAACGCCTCTTTCGTGGCTCGTAATTGATGCTGCAATGTTTTCTTCTCCTCTTCTACATATTGTAAAAGTCTCCTCAATTCAACATTCTCTACTTGAAGTCTTTCATTGATCTCTTCATTTGAATTATGAGAAGAAGATGAAGAAGTACATCCACTTGAAGATGGAGATGGAGCATCATCCTCTTCTCTCTCTTTCTCTTGTTCCTCTTTTTTCCATTTTCTTCTCATAATTTGCATACATTATATCTACGATGCTTGCCATCTTGTAGAAGGCCTCGTAGAGGTCTTTGTGATCCTCCATTTTATTTTCTTGTTGCATGCTCAATCTCTGGTTATCATTCACACTCACAATTCACATCAGCAAGAACACCACTCGGATACCATACTTCATCTGGATTCTCTCTTCTACCAGAATTAACAAGATATTTTACTTCTATGATGTTAGTAAAATTTCATGTGAAAGAGTATGAACAACCACATGTGCATACTTTAAAGAAGATGATACATAAAGACAACCATCAAATCAAATAACACACACAACTTGATAATGGAGTTCACCCAGTGTGGGTTACATCTCTAGGTCTGGTGTTAAGAGTGGGGAGGTCGCTTAATTAATTTATACAAGATGATGATGAGTACATGATGTGTTCTTTTTCAATACAAGGAAGAACTCCCTTAACTAGAGTGGCTTATCTCTCCATGAGAATTTCTTCTATAATAACTCTCACTCATATTAGCTCTCCTTCAACATGACAAACATCAAACTCTCACATGAATTGGCATACAAGGATCCTCCAACAAAATCGAAAACAAGGATCCCAACAACAAATCATCATCTTAGGAAAAATCAAAAGAAAACACGGCATCAGTGCATCTTATACCTCCACTTCTGGGAACGACCTGAAAATTCACAACTCTGTTGAATAAACGAACAACACAGTTGAAATCCTGGTGAAAAATCATGAAATATGACTATAAAATTGACCCCATTCTGACTCGGTCAAATTTGGGCTCTCTATGATCAAAGTCTAGATTAGGGGCAAAAAATTGCTCAAAATCAAAGTTCTTGGAATCTCCCAAAAACTAAACGAACGCATCTGTCTTGGTGATGTGATCCCAATGCAACATGTTTCACTCAAAATGAAGCTCGTATGAGAAAGATATCGCATTCTGATCGCTTTATCAAACATGCAAATTTTGGATACAGGTTGACTAGGATGCTGGATAGCCTAGTCAGAAAAAAAAAATATTCCAAGGAATATTCCTCAAATATTACCACAGGTGGCTCAATTAGATTGCAACAAGTGTCGGCATGTGATTTGGTCAAGGGAAATGAGGTGGGTCAATGAGTCGCTAACACGTGGCAAGCCCAAAGGCCACCACCTACCCTCTCAAAAGTCATGTAAAATTATAGTGTCAAGCCAGGGAATCAAACTCGTGACCTCGCCCACACAAGCACCATACCTTACCACTATACCACAACATGTCCCTTAATAAACATGGGGTGAACTTTCTATTTGAAGTTTAATGCATAGCGGATTGGGAGGTAACCGCTAGCATTAACCTCTGCATGTGACCAAGTTTGCAAACCAACGATGAGCGCTAATTACTAACCACATGATTAACGTGGTAAGTGGAAGTTTAGTGTTAATTAACCGTGCTTATCCATAATTAAACTGCGGATTAACTTGGTAGTATTTTTTGTAGGTCCGCTAAATCTGGTACTACTCCAAATTTGGCAGGGTTAACTAGAGTTTCTCTAGTTTTGGTGGAGTTTTCCTAGGGAAAACTGAAGAGACCATAAATTCTTCAATTCTAGACCAATTTTGGCTTAGAAAGATTCATTCCTAGATTATTTGGATGCTTTGAACACAATGGAATAGGTTACAGAGGCAGAAATGCACTTCTATATGTGGTTTTTCTACGTTTAATTTTAAGGAAGCCTAGATCCACTAGGAGAGGAGGTCAAGCCTAAATCAACTGAAGTCAAATTGCATATTTTGGATAGTCATTTTTGGGGTTTTTGGGTTCTAAATCCAATGGAACAGGTTGCAAAGCCATTTGAGCACTGTAGCTGCATGTAATCAAAGAATTTACCATTAATCCAAAGAGGGCCTAGCCATTGAAGTAGGTCCAAGGAGATGTAGCCTAGGAGGGGTGAACTCCTTTATCAGCTTTTTGTTATGAGTTTGTTGTGATTTAGTTCTCTGCAATTTATTTGATGTATATGTGTTTGAAACAACTAATTAACCTCATAAATTTGACCTAAAATACACTCAACACTTGACACATAATTCCTCACATTTTGGTTAATTTGAGAAGATCCTAAACACATTTATTTTTAATATTAATGAGGGAGCTTGCATATCATTAACAAGTTTTCCTAAAATTTAGATCAAGTTTTTATCAGAGTACTATTAGCTCATTTTAACCTGAGATGGTTTGCTAAGGTTAGTTAGAAAATTAGCTATTGGTTTTATATTTGTGCAAGGAGAATTTAACTATGTGCATGTTTATGTGTGTAAGATGAATGGTCTAAGATGCTTCTTTGCTGAGAAAATTTTTGAAGCTTTGTGAAGATTTTTGATGCATTACAAGTGTGATGGAAGCTTCAACAAGTGATGTTTCTAATCCATCTTCCTTAGAAAGACTCTTTGATTTAGAGATGTTGCAAGAGCTTATCATCATGAGAGATATGGTGCAAGAGATGAATAAAGATAGGAAGGAGAACACTATACTTCAAGAGGAGTTGATGGCCATGAAGGAGGAGAAGCAAGAGCTACTTGAAAAAATGCACAAGATGGAGATTCAACTCCATGATGCCAAGGAAACCCTAGCCAAGTATGTGCATGAAAATGAGGTATGCAATTCAAGTTTATCTTCAATTTCCTCTCAAAATGAATGTTTTGGTGATTTTGAAAGACGCACTAGAGGAATAGGGTCCAAATTATTTATGAACATGGGTTATGAAGGTAAACGGTTAGGAAAACATGCACAAGGCATAGTTGAGCCAATTGTTGTTGAGGAAAGGCCTAGGTATTTAGGTCTTGGTTATGGACAACATGATGGAGAATGCTCCAAAGCCAAGGAGGCACATGAAGGTGTTCCAAGAAGGACTTTCATTACATGTTCATTACCTCAAGCTTGTGAAGTTTGTGTTCATCAGGAATGCAAAAGTTTTATACCCACTTTGCAAGAAGATGCTCACAAGCATGTAACTAGTGGAAATGGAAAACAAGAGGATGTTGAAATCTCTAAGGTCATTGAAACCATTGTTGATATTCCAAAGAGACCCACTATCTCATCAAGTTCACCTCCTCAAGAAGGCGACAAAGGTGAATGTGCAAGGTATAAATCTACCTTTAATCAAGTTTCTATTGATTATGATAAACATGGTAAATCTTCACATAACATTTGGAGAAAATTTACATGTTCCTTTTGTGGTTTGAATAACCATATTGTTTCGAGGTGTTGGAAGAGGATAGCCATACACAGGAAACTTTCAAAACAAAAGAGATAGAAATCCAAAGGTTCATTGGATAATGGAAACCATGTTGAAAAAAAGATGCAATTATTTTGCACTTATTTCCATAAGCAGGGTCATCTTGTAGACAAGTGTTCAACTTTGCATCCAACAAATCATCCATGACATTTAAAGAAGGTGGAGAGAGATTTTGGAAAGAATGGAAAAGAGGATTCCATAATTGATGTGGGTCAGGATGATACACATGATGAAGTGCAACTCAAAGAAGTGTCATTGAAATGGTTTGTAAAGAGATGGTTAGATTTCTTAACCAATTAAGTTCTTGCATTCCTTTTGATAATTGATGCAATTTTTCCTTATTGATGCATTTCCTTGTTATTTGGATGCATTTCTTTTCTCCTGAAAGTATGCTTCATGCAATTTGGAAAAGTAGAGTTATGTTTACTCACTTATATGCAGCAAAGATGGCAATTTGCAACTACAAATTTGCATGCATGTTGCATTCTTGAACTTGCATGTTTACACCAAGAAGGTGTTCGAAAGTGGAGTATGTTGACTCACATTATTACAGAAAATTTGGTCATTTCAGCTCTTTAAGTACTCATACATACCAATGGGATTCTTGTACTTGTGATTGCACTTGTGAGAGAGTTTAGAATTGTTATACATGCATGAGATTTTGTGTGTGTGAACAATGGAATTTTTAATAGTTTCATTATGCTTGAACATGCATGAGTGATTGACTTGAGTTGGTTGATTGCTTTGTTAACATGTATGTTGTCAACTTGAGAATGTTGATCATTTGCACATGCATGAGTGTCATCTTGTGTGGTCGATTTATTGTTACATGTATGTTATATCTACTTGGAAGATTTGATTTTATCTCCAAAGATGAAAGGGAGATGTGACGAATTGTTTCATGAGAATGTGGAATTCTTGTTGTAAATCGTCAAGTTGTTGTGCATGCATTTTCTTGACTTGAAAGTCAGTTGTTTGAAGAAGCATGTTTTGTCGACTTGTGTTTAGTGGATGGTTTATACACCAAGATTTAAGAGTACATGGTGACGTTCACATGATGTGACATTTATTGCTTTGAAGAAGCAAAAGGAAGAGGTCATCAAATTATATTCTTGCATAAGTATTTTTCAAGGTTAATGGTGTTTATTGTGACAAGATCTCACAGGATTTTTAAGGCCCACGCTTGAGCAAGAGGCTCATGATTAGACTTCATTCTCGAATCATGACATGAACAACATGTTAATACTAGAGGATGATGGAATCAAGAAGCGAAAGTGGACAAAAATGCCAAAACAAATTTACAGCCATTGTAGACCATTTGATGTGTTGACGCCAAGAACCAAAAGAGATGGTGAATGCATTCTTATAGATGTGGAATTTAGAACCGTGAAGGTAAAATAATGGTAATTTCTTTTCTTTCTATTACTGATATTGGAACTCATTATTGTAGTTCACTCAGATGGGCTTAATTGGAAATGTGGTTTCCAAGGAGAAGCTTGCATTGTATGCATGTGTTGCAAAGGAAGAACATGATTCTTAGTGGGAAGGCCATCAGTAAGATTTTTAAGCATTGAGGGATCACTTTGGTACAACAGGGTGTTTAATCAGTAAGCAGCCAACAAGTGTTGGATTGGGTCAGCAAGGAAAGAAGAACATTGGTTGAAGTACCAAGCCATTTGGAAGGCAAGGCATGTCAGTGAACCCAAGTGGTTGTCATGAAGGTTTTTCCAAGTAGAATTAATTGATAGAACTTGGGAATGAGAAGACTGTTTATATATCAGATAACCAGATTTTGTGGGTCCAAAAGCCTATCAATGGGAAGGAGTGATCGGAATCTAGATTAGGGGCAAACATTTGCTCAAAAATAAAAGTGCCCAGAATCTCTCAAAAACTAAACAAATATGTTCATCTCAGTGATACGATCCCAACGCAACTTGTTTCACACAAAACGGAGCTTGTATGAGAAAGATATCGCATTCTAATCATTTTATCAAAGAGGGAAATTTTGGGTATAGGCTGACTGGGATGCTGACTAGGCATCCATACAGCCCAATCAGCAAAAATAACATTCCAAGGAATATTTCTTGGAATATTCCCAAAATATTCCCACAGGTGGCTCAATCAAATTGTGACAAGTGTTGGCACGTGATTTGGTCAAGGGCATTGAGGTGGACCAATGAGAGGTTGAAATGTGGCAAGCCTAGAGGCTACCACATGCCCTCTCAAAGGTCATGTAAAATTATAGTGGCAAACTGGGGAATCAAACTCACGACCTTGCCCACACAAGCTCCATACCTTATCACCATAACAAAACACATTTCTTAATAAACATGGGGCACACTTTCTATTTGAAGTTTAATACATGGCGGATTGGGAGGTAACTACTAGCGTTAACCTCCGCATGTGACCAAGTTTGCAAACTAACGGCCAACGCTAATTACTAACCGCGTGATTAACGTGCTAAGTGGAAATTTAGTGTTAATTAACCGTGATTATTCCTAATTAAATTGTGATTAACTTGGCAGTGCTTTTGGCGGGTCTGCTAAATCCGGTACTACTCCAAATTTGGCGGGGTTAACTAGAGTTTCTCCAGTTTTGGTGAGTTTTCCTAGGGAAAACTAAAGAGACCATAAATTCTTCAATTTTCGACCAATTTTGGCTCATAAAGTGACTTTCTTAGATTATTTGGATGCTTTGAACACAATGGAATAGGTTGTAGAGGCAGAAAGGCACTTTTGTATGTGATTTTTCTACGTTGAAGTTTAAGGAAGCTTAGGGCCACCAAGAGAGGAGGTCAAGCTTAGATCAACTGAAGTCCAATTGCAAAGCTTAGATAGTCATTTATGGGGTTTTTAGATCTAAATCCAATGGAGCAGTTTACAAAGCCATTGGATCACTGTAGGTGCATGTAATCAGAGAATTGGCCATTAATCCAAAGAGGGCCTAGCCATTAAAGCAGGTTCAAGGAGATATAGCCCAGGAGGGGTGAACTCCTTTATCATCTTTGTGTTATGAGTTTGTTGTTCCTTACTTATCCACAATTTATTTTTTGTATATGTGTTTTAGATAGCTAATTAACCTCATAAATTTCACATAAAAACACTCAACACTTGACACATAATTCCTCATATTTTGGTTAATTTGAGACGATCCTAAACACATTTATTTTTAATACTGATGAGGGAGCTTGCATAGCATTAACAAGTTTTTCCAACATTCAGACCACTCCAAGAATCTCAAATATTCCTCAAATATTACCTTTTATGGGCTGAATAAAATTCGACTGATCAAACGAAGAAATTTATCTCACCATCACGTTCCTTGTGAAAAACTGAGAAATTGAGTGTAAAGTTGACTTTGTTTCGAAACTGTCATTTTCAAGACTCTAGCGAATCTTTTAGATTCCATGCAGATTCCAATTTCTAGATTCCATGCATCAAGGTTTTGCACTCAACATTCTTCTCCTGAAAAATCCATTGCTTAGATCAAAAAATCAATCATGCCATTAGACTCCTCGCGAAATTCCCATTCAAATGAGTATAAACTTGGCATGAATCTTACTTTGCCAAAAATTGGCTCTAAGGTTATCTCCAAGATTCCTCAAGATTTTGTAAAAGGAATATTCTTGTGAAATATTCCAAGGAATATTCCCTTGGAATATACTCTTGAACTTCATGCCCAAGATTGTCTCTCAGTTTCACTCCTCTGTTCCCTTGGCCGAATGGTAAAATTTTGGGTTTAAATAAAAAAAACTTGGGCATTAATTTTAGAGTCAGCCCTGCTGGTATCTTGGCTAGCATGCATTATTTTGTTCGTTGGGATGTTGGATGCTCTGAGTTCCATATTTTCCTTGTAACTGTTTTTGGATATTTTTTTAATTTTTTGGTTTGTTTTAGTAATAGACTGTCAGTCGACGGGCTTATGCAAGTTCAAACCGTGTTGATCCATTTATGTCATATGGCCATTGAGCATTATATATATCAATATATATGTCGTAAGTGGCATGGGGGTGGGTCTATTGGTCCTGCCCCATTATATATAACATGGTCAAAAACCATTCATCAAATTTTAAGGGTTATTGGAAAATTAAAGAGGCAACAATTTCACCCTTTCTAACCATTAGAAATTGTCGCCATTAAGTGTCACTTTGCCGGTTTTTTAACTGCCACCAAATTTAGTAGCTCTGATAGTTTTATTTGGGCTCCAAATTTGGTTGGCACTCTGCCAAATTTAGCTAGTGGGCCTAGTTGGCCAAAACCTTTACTACGAATATATTGAGCATATGAACTTGGATTAAGGTGTCATTTGCGCCATTAGAAAGCTTGTGATGATCTCTTTGACCTAATCCCGGTTTCGTTGCAATCCAAGGACTTTTATTTTTGATCTTTTCCAAAGCCACCTTTGATTTATGAGCCTTTATGTAGCCACCTAGATCATCCAAGTTGTCTGTTGATGTGGAAATTTGAATTTTCTCAATTTGACCAAGGCCAAATAAAATTGAGACTTTTTTATTGCATTTTTTAACATGAGAAGCTTCTATGGATGCATTGGAAGTTCCATTTCACATGACCTGACCATGTGCTATTTAGTTTAGGATAGGATGGGTTGCATTTAGTTAGATGCATTTCATTCTTGTTTTGTGCTTTCACCTTCCATTTTCCTTTAAGTTTTATTGGTTCTTGAATAAAGCTAGTTTTGAGCTTTGAGATGATGTCATTAATAGTTTGTGAAAGGAAAGTTTTGGTAACACATAACCCTTGGCTTACCTATTACCCTCTTGTTTGTTTTGGTTTGCATCTTTCATGTCAATGATTTTCCGATGGAAAATACAATCCTTTAGCTGGGAAGTTTTTAACAAACCATGATGCCCGTATCCATTTAGGATTCTTATTCCTACACTCAGTATTGTTATTAATAATGTGTTCTCGCTTATCTATCTGAGTAGAGTAACATAAGGGGAAAACTTTTAGTGATCAAAGAATTAGAGTTATAAAACCAATCTCTAAAGGAGAAACCTCTTCTGTTATAAATAAGTTTGGATCCCTCCTATGGCCATTGAAAAATAATAAGTTCCTATGCACAATCTTATTGAAAAAGAAATAAAATAAAGGGTGAAAGAAGAGAAAGACTTCCTGTGTAGGGGGGTGAAGCAAGTGAATTCGTTGGGGTACTATCCAAGTTCGTTGCTAGCGAAGCAACATTTGTGTTCCTGAAGTGAGTTCATTTGGGTACTGTCCAGGTCTGCTGGCAGTGGAGCAATGCTAGAGATTTAAAACTCATACCCTGATTATTTTAACTCTCGTACTATGTTACCCTTACTTACGTCGACATGATTATGATATGACTTGCTTTATGTTGTGTTACACCGAGCAGAGGAACATGTCAGAGTATATCTTTAATTGGGTAAGAGTGTTGACCTAAGGAAACTCACTAATTAAATCAATACTTCCTAAAGAATTGAGACTTTTTGCCTAAATTGAACCATTTCAAATAAGTTTTGGTTCTCCCAGTGTATCGCCAAGTGTTGTCGTTATGACAACAACCCTCAATTTTTTTTTCCTAAGTTAATTTTGGAGCCTACATGAACCATTGTTTTAAACCCCCTAGTGTCGTATGTTGTTTGATTTTTTGTTTGTGTTTTTCTCCTAGTGTCGCATCCTCCTAAGTCAATGTTCCCTAGGTTATGTCACCTAAACCTTAGAAGCACTTAGGTTATCTAATCCATGGTTAAGTGAACTCATGAATTATATCGACTTAGAAACTAGCCTTTACGCCATGCACACACTTGAAAAGAACTCAAAAGCACACAAAAGAAACAAAAGTGAGAAAAAATGCTCTTTAAGGAAAAAGTGCACTCAAAGTTGATGAAGACATGCACTTGAGATGAGCACACTCCTTCAGGCTGAAGAAGTGCACCCTCCTTGAGCACACTCCATGTTGAGAAAATGTTCCCTCCTTGAGCGCATTCCTTCATGCTAAAGACATGTGCCCTCCTTGAATGCATGCATGAGCCTCTTTGTTTCATGTGGGTGCACTTCTAGAAAATAGGAGCCCACCTAAATTACCTTAACTAATCCTTTCACTTATCTACAAGTGGCGATCATGTATAAAATAAATTTTCATGTAAACTCTTTTAAATTAAACTAGTTAGTAATTCATTTGCATCATCATTCTCATCTGGCTTGGGCACACAATTATGGAACCTGAATTACAAGTAAGAGTTGCATGTTGAATATATTCATTTCCTTTCATGATTTCATTGTTGATATTTCTTTTCTTGCTAGCATTTCCTTGTTTTTCAGTTTATTTACTGGCTTTTTTGTTCAATGTTGATTCCGCAAGTGTTAATTTGTTGTCACATGTAGAGACTTTACACATTCCTCAACCTTTCACATTCCACCATGATTGCAACATGATCCATATAATCTTGCAGATCCTTATTCTTCTCATTCCTATCATGAAATCTTGTTGTCAACTTGTTCTTGAGCTTTCCTTCGGCAGAGTGCACTTATGGAACTCAAAGCTCGATCATCCTTTAAAAACTGCACTCGGAATGACCAAGTTCCCCTCTTGAGCGCACTCCTTCATCACGAAGGATTAAGCCTTACCTTGAGTTCATGAGCGCACCTCGAATACTTGAATGGTTTTCCTTCTTACCTTTGGCATGTGCAGTGTGGCCTCATTTCCTTTGAGCACATGAGTGCACCTTAAAGGACTAAAGGCTTGAATACATGTTCCTTCATCCCTTCGGAGTGCACTAGTGTTCCCTCTATATCTCCTTGAGTGCATGAGAACACTATGAAGGGATGAAGGCCAAAAAACTCACCCCAACCCTTTAGAGTGCGCCAATGCACCCTTGATGGCTTTCTTCCCTTGCTTGAGTGCATGAGCACACTGCAAAGCCATGAATGATCCTTGACTCTCCTTCATGCTCCAAAAGTGTGCCCTCCTTTTTTTCATTCCTTTTTTCTTATGCATTCAAGTTATTTTATACTATCATTGATATATTGTCATGATTAGTTACATTTGATGGCTCTTTGTACATGATTTATGAGATATATTTGCATAGTTAGGTTGCATAAATCTAATCTTATCATTATGAGTGTGCTACCACAAACATGTATTTGAGCAAAAATTATTGCACCCTTTCATCATCTGTTGGAGCCATGCCTCCCAGTAAAGTGGCCTCCAAAGAGGTCTCAGAAGAAAGCACTAAGGAACTTGTTGAAGTTACCAAGCCAACCATTCCCATTTATGCAAACACAAAATTATTCATTGATAAGTCTATTGAAGTCACATGAAGTAGTATAAACAACAAATTCATGCAAAAACATTTTCCTAAGAACTTGGAGGACTTGGAAGTGTACATCAACATTAAGAAGTCCAGGATGCATAGGATCACATGCAGATTCCCAGTCATCCCTTGTGAAAAAGTGATTGAGTGGATCATTACACATATGGATTACTCTCATATTGTGCTTTGCAGTGAGAGTTGCGATCAAATTTCCACTTGTTATGGAGAAGACATGCATACGTACAACAAGATGCTTAGGCCCACAAAATATGAAAATGATGGCTTCTACATAAGATGGGCCGACCTCGACACAAATGACATTATCAAATTATGGTGTCAAGAGCCTGTTAAGTTTCACCATCACCCATCTGTAGTCTATCTAAATAAGATTCACATAGATGTATATCAGTATCTGATAGCCATGTGTTTTCGGTTGCATGGGTGCAAGAATGCTAAGGTGTTTGAGGAAAAATAGATATGTATGCTCAATATGGTGGTAACCCCTAGAAGATTCTTCAATTGGGCAGATATATTGTCATTTGAGTTGTAGCATCATGTGGGGTAGGAAAAATAATCTTTGAGGGAAAACCAAGCCCCATAATTCTATATGTCTACGTTTCTTTTAGATGGAATCTATGGACAATATGTGTTCCCAAGAATATACTGGAACTGGTCCCCTAAGAACAAGTTCCCAGTTTACTTCCACTGCAGAGCGTAATCACAATCAAGCTTCAAAGGTGTACGTGACAGATTGGCTGACCACGTCTTTGCATTTATCTTTCATATGAAATTGGAGATCGATCATCCTTGCATTATTGATTAGGTGAAGGAGTCACTACGGGATATTGCAGATTGGTTTGTAGCTCCCATGGGAACATATATCAGATGTTCTGGTTGTCAAATATCCCCTCATCTCATGCCACAATATGTGACCAATAAGTTGGTCATGTAGGAAGTAGAAAATTAGTTGGACAAGAGATTGTCAGTAGTTCTTCATAGGAGGAAGAAAGCCCCTTGTCCCACCTTCCCTTTAAGGATCAGACTATATAGGTTGAAGAGCCACAAGGAGACAACAATAAAATTACAAGAGATGGATCGCTTGCACTTCACCACTAAATAATTTCATGGATATGATCCCATGAGAGTGTGCAGAAAACATTGTGAAAGGATTGGTTTCAATATGGGGTATTCATCAATGTCCACAATAGAAGATGAAAAAGTGAAGAACTGGTATAATGCAGTTATAAAGGTACATCCAATAGTGAAGACCAGTTCACCGCAAGATCCACCAGCTCGAGATATCTAGGTTGAGGAGGAAGAACATATAACCCCTCAAGAAAGGAAAGTAGCTCCAAAGAAGAGGATCGGGTATGATTTGATAGGTGAGAGCAACATGAAGTGTAAAGTTGATTCTTTGAAGCAAGAGTTATTCGAGTTGAATAAGAGAGGGTAGAAGCAGAAGAAGAAGAAGAAGAGAAGAGGAAGCAGGATGATTTTCTTCAAAAGCAACAAGAAGAAGAAGAGGAAAGGAGTAGGATAAAGAAAAGAACAATAAAGGAAGTCCTAGGAGGAAGAACCAATACATGGACTATAAGAAGAAAATTTTACTCGGGAGATAGAAGAGGAAGAGTTGGAGGAAGAGGATACCATCCAACCTATCAATGATGAACCAGGGTCTCCATATGAACCTCCCCTCACAGGTGGTCATATTCCATTTAGAGAAATGGGAATCACTCCTCCACTGACAGATAGATTCATGGACATATGTAGTGTCATGTTTGATCAGATTAAGAAGAGGATCTTGTAGCAGAGCCATAGATACTTCCTAAAGGATCCTCAGAATCAAGTCTTGGTTTCTACAGAGGAGGTGATAACTAGAAACTCTAGAAGGAATCCTAGGGAAATCATGGTGAAAAATGTATCTTTTTCCACAACAATGTAGGAAGAATGTGAATATTTATTGAGTGAGAATTCTATATTGAAGAAATAACTTGCTACAGTGAAGCAACAAGTAGAACATATTATAGCGGAGAACCAAAAACTATAACCACAGAGTTTCAACACCGCATAATGGAAGGAAACCATGTAGGAGGAACTGGGGCCATTAGAGGACACCACATCATGACTATATGATGATATCATACTTATACAAAAAATGGTGGCTCCTTTTGTTGGTATTCAGAAGAAAGCATAGGATGTAGAAATTTTGAATAATAAACACATATTCAATGGAGATTATCCTGATCATGTACTATTGCGGAATACATACACAATACATAAGCTCCTCTACGTTGATCATCAATATAGCAGCATCAATAACAATAAAGCATCAAGAGCATGCACACATTAACACAGTATGTAACCCGGGGAAAGCTTACAGTTGAAAACCCCACACTATCTGTATATTAATGATTGAGAACATGTAACATTACAATAGTCAATACTTCTCACAAGCATCCAGCACTATCTCCACCTGTTACACACAATACAGCTCAGATATGATCTCCAAATCTATTCCATTGCTTGCCCGCCTCCATTGCTCAATACCTGCTCAAGAATGGATGAGAATAGTTGAACCAAACTCGTATTTACCTCAAAAGAATCACTCACATTGGGAATCACGCGAGCAGAGGCTATAATCACTTGGTATTGGCCAATTCTCATTGGCATAACTCAATCCCATTGATTGTGCAAATACTCATGCACAACTAGAGTCACAACTGATAGCAATCTGATCCTCTAACACTTGTCCCTGCTGAACTGAACATGCACTGACATGCAACTGAGTTAACTGATGTATTCTTTAGTTGCATTATGAGTTAATAATTAGTTTAACAACTCATCATTAGTCTATTTGTATTTAGACTAATTACAACTAGTTTAACCACGTCAAACTGAACACAACTCCATCAACTCCACAATCAACTCGACCAAACCCAACGGATTGAGTTCTAACTGAAGTCATGCATGCAATAACTCAACTGACCATTAAATAAAATGTATTTCCTTTTGAAAGTTGCATGTGCCACATCTGTAGCTCAAACTGAAGTGCTCCAAGAGAATAAGATAAAGTTTATAGTCTAAATATTATTATAAGCTAATAATATTTGACTACTCTATAATTAGACTTGACAGTGTCATCGTTGTTGTCTAAAAATAGAAGTCCATCTATTTTTTCCAACTTGAACAATCATCCATAAACATCATCCTGTAACTCATATACATGATCCATATGTCTAAAAATAGACATAGTCTAAAAATAGACTTTGCGCCATAATTTGCCTGCGGGCCCACTTAGTGAAGGCGACTCTTTTCACTAAGCTCCATCATATTGTTGTAATCTCAACACTCCCTCTCAACAAGATATGGATTATCAGCAACCCTTATCCTGCCTAGGTGGTATTTGAATTTGCTCCTGGTGAGAGCCTTCATCAGAATATCAGCATCCTAATCCTCCGTTGGAATGTATGAAAGTAACATGATCCTCCGGTGCACACAATCTCTGATATGATGGTACCTGATGCCCTTGCTGCCATATATTCGGCCTCTTGAGCTCCTTGCCCAATCTGTATCCATGAAGCCACATAGCTTCACCTCATCCAATCCATATCCCGATGTGCCTTTCTTGAACTTGCACACATGCTACTCCACCAACTGTTGGTAACTAGTGGCATCCACTACCTCCGTTGAAGTAGCATCCTCCTTCCTCCAACCTATAGGAAGGAACGCAGTCTTCACATCCAACTAATGAATGTGCTATCCCATCTGCGCTGAGAGAGCAAGAATCATCCGTATGGAAGAATACCCTGCGACAGGTGCAAAGGTCTCCTCATAATCGATCCCCTCTATCTGTGAAAAGCCTCGGGCAACAAATCTTGCCTTGTACTTCTCCACACTCCCATCAACTGCTTGCTTAAATTTGTAGATCTATCTCAAACCCACCACTAATTTCCCTTCCACTCTAGGAACAATCTCCCATGCATTTTTTCTGACAATAGAATCATACTCTTCCACCATGGCGTCTACCCATGCGGGATCCTCCACAACTTCCTCGAAAGAGGATGGCTCAGTCACAACACACTTACTCATAAGAGCCATGATCAGGTGATTGTCTCTGTCTACGTTGGGCTGTAGGTGGTCCTACAACTTTCTCTGCATCTTGAGCCAGTTGCTCAACTTCTGTTAAGTGCTTTCGCCCTATGATGGTTGGCGCTGCTTGAGTGGTCTCTTCCACTCCATGAACCTCGTCCTATGGCTGATCCACATCCTGAAGCTCATCCTTAGGAACTAATATCTCCTCAGCTACATGCAAGTGTAGCTCCCTCTCAAGCGAACACTTCATGGCTTTCTCCTCCTGAAATTTAATATCCCGTCGGACAATAGTTTTACCACTGTCTGGAAAATACACACGATAGTTGTGGGGCGTACCAGTGTACCCCACAAATATTCCAACCTCTGTGGTCGGCTCCAACTTCTTTCTGGAATCCTTCGTCACATGCATGTAAACGTTGGCACCAAAAATCCTCAAATGAGAAAGATCAGGCTTCTTACCAGAATAAGCCTCCTCGGGTGTACTCATGCCAAGTATCTTATGAGGACAACGGTTCTGCACATAAACTGTTGTATTGCATGAAGGGGTAGGCCCTGATCATGCAACATCGCCCGTGCAGCACCCATGATCGTTCTATTCTTCTGCTTAGCTACCCCATTCTATTGTGGGTTATGGGGAGCTATGAGCTCTCTACAAATCCCTTCTGCCTTGCAGAAATCCTTGAACTCATTCGAGATGTATTCACCACCATTATCGCTCCTAAGAGCCTTCACCTTCTTCCGTAACTCCTTCTCGACCAGTGCTTTGAATTCACAAAACTTTGAATATGTCTCGCTCTTCTTCTACATGAAGAAGATCCAGCACTTACGAGAGAAATCATCAACAAAAATCACATAATACCTGTGTTTTTCTATCGAAGCTACTAAGAAAGGTCCACACACGTCTGTGTGAATTCTCTCAAGGATCGTTGTGGCATGACTATCCTTCTCGTGAAAGGTGGCTTTCACAAACTTCCCCAAAGTACACCCCTTTCACTGATCTGACTGCACAAGTGTGCCTTTAGGAATCCTTGTAGTGATATGTTGCAGTATCTTCAAGGTTCCATGGTGAAGGTGACCCAATCTCCTGTGCCACAACTCGCCATCATCCCGGCTCACCAATCCTTCTGCCTTGCATGCCATTGCTGCGCATCCATCTACATGCATCTGATAAAGGTTCCTCACTCGAACCCCTATCTTCCGGGTCTCACCAGTTGTCTTGCTGCGCAGGAAGGCCTTTCCCTCGCTGAAAACAACATCATACCCTTTGTCTTCTAACATCGCCACTGAGATGAGATTCTTCTTCAATCCTGGAACATGCATGACTTCCTTCAATACAAAGGGTTTACTAGACTCCCTCTCAAAGGAAATGGTACCGATAGCGGTCGCACTGTATCTACCATCATCGCCCATCTCGATGTGCACTCCAAGATCTTTGTCCTTCAGATCAGAGAACAAATCTCTATCTCCCGTCATGTGAAAAGACGCACCACTGTCCAAAACCACACTGATCCCATCACACTTGAAACCAAGCATGCGATCAATGAAAAATCAAGCTCAAACTGAGAAGCTAAGGCCTCTCCCCCTGCAGATCCAGCAGCTTGCTTGTTCTTCTTCTTCTGCGGACAATTTGTTGCATAGTGTCCGTGCTGGTGACAGTGAAAACACTTCACCTTGGACATATCCTGCTTCTTGCCTTTCGCACCAGACTGAGAAGCTTTCTTGCTCTTCCCTTTCTTTGCTTTGGCAGCCAAAGAACAATTTTCTTCATCAGCTCCCTTTGACGAAGATCCGTCCCTGGTACTCCGCCTGATCTCCTCCTGCACAAGATCTGACCATAGTCTTTCCCATCCTGGCAACTTCTCCTGACCATTGACAGAGTCCTGATAGGAATGCCAACTCTTCGGAAGACCAAGGAGAGCCAAGCTCACCAAGTCCTCATCATCGACAGTAACCCCCACACTTCCCAGCTCATCTCGACACTGAGTGAACTTCGTGAGATACTTTGGAATACTGTCACCCTTCTCGCATTTGATGTTTCTGAGTTTATCTTTGAGCGCCAGCTTCCTCTGATCGCTCTTGCTTTGGAATAATTCTGTTAATGATTTCCACATCAAATATGGAGTAGCCTTTCCATGGAGGCTGGACACAATGTGATCCTTCATGCCCTCCAACAGAATCCTTCGACATTTTGCGATCTTCTTTTGCCAAGCATAAGCTTGAGTAGCATCAGTAGGCTTTGGGATATCTGTATCTATGAACTCCTTCAGCCCGTTATCATCCAATACTGCCTCCATCCTGTCCTTCCATGCAATATAGTTTGAGCTGCCCTTAAGAGCATACTCCAACCGCAATCCGTTGAAAGACATTGCTGCGTTGTCACCAAGAAAACACTGCTGCAAATTCGAATTCCACCAGCAACCAACTCAACCGCCTCGGATCTAAGATTCGTGAGAACACAATATTTCTCGTACAGAGATTGACTGTATGGGCTTTTACCGAATATTTCACCTTCCAAAGGAAGGATGAATCCAGAGGCTACCTGGCCCGATTACAGGCTCTGCCTAGAGAAATAGAATGTAAAAACTTCCTGAATAGTAGATCTGATGATCAACAGCTCTGATACCATGTAGAAATTTTGAATAATTTAACACATATTCAACAGAGATTATCCTGATCATGTACTATTGCGGAAAACATACACAATACATAAGCTCCTCTACATTGATCATCAATATAGCAGCATCAATAACAATAAACATCAAGAGCATTCACACATTAACACAGTATGTATCCCGGGGAAAGCATCTCGCTAAAAACCCCAACTATCTGTATATTAATGATTGAGTCATGTAACATTACACAACATAATACTTCTCACAAGTATCTCCACCTCTGTTACACACAATACAGCTCAGATCTGAATCAATCACTGGCTCAAATCTCCTTCGCTGCTTGCCTGCCTCCGCTGCTCAATACCTGCTCAAGAACCGATGATAATTCCAAGGAAACCACGTATTTACTTGGCAAAATCACGTGAGCACAAGCTACAATGTGGGCAAATACGTGGGCAAACTCATTGGCATACTCAATCCCTTGATTGTGAAAGATCTGATGCACAACTATAGTCACAACTGATAGCAGTCTGATTCTCTAACACCTGTCCCTGCTGAACTGAACATGCACTGACATGCAACTGAGTTAACTGATGTATTCATTAGTTGTATTATGAGTTAATAACTTGTGAATTAATTAATAACTAATTCACCCAACTCATCTCTGGTCTATTTGCCAGTTAGACTAAATACAACCAGTTTAACAAAGCTAAACTGAACACAACTCCATCAACTGCACCTCCAGTCCACTAAACTCAACTCACTTGAGTTCTAACTGAAGTCCTGCATGCAAATATTAGTCATCCCATAGGTAACCACGTATTTCCTTCTGGGATCTGCATGTACCACATCCGTAGCTCATCCTGAAGTACTCCAAGAGAATAAGACAGAGTTTATAGTCTAAATATTATTATGAGCTAATAATATTTGACTGTTCTATATTTAGACTGAGCAGTCACTCCGCTGTGATCTAAAAATAGAAGTCCATCTATTTTTCCCAACTTGATCAATTATCCATAAACAACAACCTGCAATCCATAGACATGAGCCATAGTCTAAAAATAGACTTGCGCCAAAAATAGCTTGCGGGCCCACTTAGTGAAGGCGACTCTTTTCACTAAGCTCCATCATCTTGTTGCAATCTCAACAATACTTCACCTACGACTTTTGCAGTGTTTCATGTACCTATAGATGGATCTGCCTGATCTTCTCTATAAATTTTTCAGCCCTCAAAGCATCTCCTGTAATGTCTTCCTTCACTCCTCCTTTCTGCCCATATGCAATATCCAAAGGTGAAGGTGGAAAAGATCCAAAACAAGTTTCAAATGGGGACTTTCCTATAGAAGTGTGGATTGCTCTGTTATAATGATGTTGTATATATACCATATGTTCATCCCATGTCTTTGGATGCTTCTGGTTGTAACCCCTTAAAAGTTGCACCAAAGTCATGTTGACTACTTTTGTCTACCCATCTGTCTGTGTATGGAATGTTGTAGATCTCTTCAACTTCGTGTCCATCTTCTCCCACAATGTAATCCAAAATTCCCTGAGAAATCTTTTATCCCTATCTGAAATGATGGTCCTTCGTATCCCAAAGTGTACTCAGACCTGTCCAAAGAATAAGTTTTCTTCTTCTTGTCCGCTAATGGTATTTTTACATGGCATCAGAACACACATCTTGCTGAACATGTCAACTACCACGAATAGGTAGTCGTGTCCCTTCTTACTTATCGGTAAACCTCCCACAAAGTCCATGGAAATGATTTCCTAAGGATGAGTAGGTATGGGTAAGGGATGATACAGACCCTATTTCCTATTGCTAGGCTTGTTGGTACAACAAAGCATGCATCCTCTTATGAACCTAGCTACCTATTCTTGCATCTTGGGTCAATACACATACCTCTGCAAGTTAGCCACAGTCTTCCCTACACCAAAGTTACCTACAACCTTGGAGGTATGAGCCTCTGTAATCAGCGACAAACACTCACCTTTAGGAACACATAGCTTATCCAACCTGTAGAGTAACCCATCCTGGAGATGGTAGTCAACAGTGCAGTCGCCATCATGCACATGACTCTGACTCTACAACTACTGATACACCTCCTTGAATTCATCATCTTTTGAATATGTCTCTTTGTATGTATCATGGGTGAATGGCTCCATGTGTATAAGAGTCCCCAAAGTTGTAATCTTTGATGTGGGTGGCCTTGAAAGCATATCAGCCAACTTATCTGTGTTTCCCTTCTTATACTTGATCACAAAATGAAATTGTTATAAAAAACCCCCTCCATTTGTAATGACTGGTCTATTGTAGCTTATTTGGGCTTGCAAGTACTGTAATAGCTGGTGATCTGTGTGGATTATTGTCTCATTTCCCATCAAATAGTGCTTCCACTTATTCACATCTTGCGACATGGCATAAAGCTCCTTATCGTAGGTAGGGTAGTTAAGAAATTCCCCATGAAATACTTAAGAATGGTAGAAAATGGGCCTTCCTCCTTGAATCAAGACAGTTCCCATAGCATACTCACTCGCATCTGTCTCCACTTCAAAGAGTCATTGCAAGTTTGGTAATGCCAAAACTGGTGCTTCACTTATATTCTTCTTTAACTCATTGAAAGCCTTCTGCTGCCATTTTCCCCACTATAAACTCTTGCCACTTGTTGTTATTGCGTGGAGCGGTGCTGCTACTGCTAAAACCAAGGCTATGAATTTCCTCAGGTATTGTGTTGCTCCAATGAAACTCCTAACCTCATTAACATTAGTAGGCACTAGCCATTTCATGATGGACTCCATCTTGGAAGGATCTATCTTCAATTCTCCTCCACCAATCATATATCCCAAATACACCAAGGACTACTACGCAAGCTCGCACTTCTTGAGATTTGTTAGTAGTGAGTGCTTCTTCAATGTTTCCAGCACCTACGTCAAATGTGAAATATGCTCTTCCCAGGTAGAACTATATACCAGTATATCATCTAAGTAGACAATAACAAATGAATCTATAAAAGGGCGCATTACATCATTCATTAATCTCATAAATGTAGTTGGTGCATTACATAGGCCAAATGGCATAACTAACCACTCATATAAGCCTGGTTTTGAAGGCGGTCTTCTATGTATCTTCTTCTTTGACCTAAACCTGGTGATATCCAGACTTCAAGTCTAGCTTGGTGAAATGATTTGTTTGCTGCAACTAATCTAGTAGATCATCTATCCTGGGTAGAGGGTATCTGTTCTTGAGTGTGATTTTATTCAACGCCCTATAATATATACACATCCGCCAAGCCCCATCCTTCTTTGGCACAATGATGATGGGTGACCCACATGGTGATGTACTCAGTCGAATGTAACAACTCCTCAAATTGTTGTTTTTTTTTTATTATTACACCCCTTTAGGCATGTCTTAGCTTTATTGACTCCTCTACAGACTTATTTTCTCTTAAAAACAATAAAACATCCTTCTTGCTGGAACTGGTCAATTTCTTGGCTTGGTTGGCACTTACCAGTGAAATTTTTTACTTTCCTTTGTGTGCATTGATGATGATTTTCCATCCTTGATGAGCAGATACTAGTTATCTCTCCTCATGAATATTGCATCACGCATGTACATGTATGAACTCCCAAACATGACTCCACATACATCAAGGGGAACCACATCCAAATCTACTTCATCAATAAAATCGGCATTGATAGCAAATCTAATTTTACATTGTTTTGTTACCTTCAGCTCTGCATCCTTATGTACCCATCCTAGTGGATATGGGTTTGGATAATCACGAACTTCCAACCATAACTTCTTGACTAGATCAATTGTAATGAGATTTTCCTACAATCCTGAGTAAAACAGAGCATCAATGTTCATCTTCTTGACCTGTATCTTTACGTGGAAGAGTTTGGTCATTTCTTTCTCTTCTTGTTGCTAAAAGCTACGCAGAATCACCTTCTTCTACACCGATGTACAAATGATCTTCTCATCCACGTCTGAGTTGCTTTCAACTTGGTTGCTCAAATCAGTGGCCATGATATTCTCCTTATTATTATCTTTCTTCTTGTTCTTCAGGTTTAGCTATGGATGCAACTTCCAACACTTCTCCTTGTTTCTAGGAAAATTAGTGTGTTGTCGAACGACTAACCCTCTAGGTTTGGTAGCTAACCTAGAAACAACAGTCAAAGCAATTCAATATCTTTCCTATGAGTGACAGATAAGAAAGATATTATGAAGGACCAACCTGTAACTTTCTCTTGAATCCTCGCTTGATCTCCCTCTCCTTTGGTTGATCCCGTAACTCCTCCCCATACTTAACACGCTTGGAGAGTACTTGCATAGCTACAGAAACAAAGACCTGTCAAAGCATAATGATCCATCAAAACATAAACATCATAGAATCAGAAATATGATATACAAGCGAATGCATTTACAGTTAACACAATCAATTGGGAAAAATATTAAAGAACTTTATTGATATCAAGGAGAATTACAACCCATAATAAGTATAATCCAGCACCATCCTCCCAGCTTCAAGCCTTCTTCACCTCATGAATCAACAAGAACACACCAACAATATCACAATGCTCTCACCTCAATTCTGAAACTAGCAGCACTTCCTTACAACTCAGAATAATTCAGCCCTCTGATCTCTTAGATGGGAGATCCTTTTATAGATGATTGCAAGAGGGTGAGTCATCAATGGGGATGATGAATGCCATTCCAATTGTTGAAATTAGTTCCACAAGGGATGGGAATTGGAGATGGTTTCCTAGTTCCTTTGATCATCCTTGGGCGAGTTCAGAGAGGCAAGTGGCATAGGAGAAGTTTCTAGAAGATTCCATGAGCAACCAACTCACAAACTATCCCAGAATTTTGTCCAACCTCGCCCATCACACTTACTAAAGGGCCAAACTGCAATGCATCTCACTTAGACAGTGTAGCAGGTGAGATACATCTCACCCTAACATAGGGCTTTCAGATATGGTTCAGTTTAGGAACTTTTTGGATGCTTTCTGAGATGGAACTTTTGGGGAATGAGGCATTCAGATGACTAAGCTTCTTTATGGTATAAAACAACTCTTTTAGGGGTTGATGAGCCCCAATATTATCAACATATGAGTTTGGGGTTGATGTGCCCAAATATGTCTATAACAGTTGCCCCCTAAAGCATGAGGTCATAAATGTTCATGTCGGGTGAAATGCTTTATCATGAGGATCAGAAGTTTCGAACTGGAAGGTGACCTGCATAAATTACAATAAAATACATCATGATAATATGATTTTGCATGAACTAGCTGAGGGAGGCATTCCCATGCTCAACTTTATAAATTTTCATTTCATGTACATAGATCATATAGTCGTTTGCAGATACAGACTTGTGATTCTATAGATATAGAGTTATAATCCGTGATTAGGATGACCATCTGTGTAGAGCCTTTGTACATTTGATGTTTTTGTATCCCTGAATATATCGCAGCTTGGATGGTTGAAACTAGATCTGGGGTCTTCAAACTCGTTCAATCTTCGCTCAATGTACAAGTCAGACTATGTGAAGAGATGTTCTGAGGTCGAACATGGAAAGACATCGCCTGATTACCAGCCAATGATGTGAGCTATTAACAGACGTGAGAGGGATCACCGATAATGATAATGATCCTCAAGGTACTACAGTACATTTCACATGGTGTGAATACATGATCCAATGTCAAAAACCACGCAAAATCTTTCTATTGAAGGCCATTGATGTCAACCTATTGCCGAAAGGTAGAAACTTGCCATTGATGTAAACAAGCTTCAAAGCACTGGAAGGGTGTTTCTAAGCCAACTTCTTGGATAATGAGCTGATGTCGACAAGAAGCGACTCGTCGTAGGAGGGCCTTGATGTATCCCACATCTACGACACGAAACGAAGCAAATGATTTCTGGAGGTGAAAATGAATTGATGACACAAGGTTTAGGAATGGCGGTCATGAAAAATGAAGGTTGGAGGTATTGTAGTGTATGAGACGTTAACTAGATGACTTCTCTTGAACATATTGGTGACACTGAGATGAAATGGTAGCATTAACCCCAAAAGATGGATGGTATGAAAGACCAATGGTATGATGACCAGTGAATGGAATAACCCAACCCAACTCAATCACGAAGATGAAGTGAAAGTTTTCATGTTCAAGAGCGACTTGCTACCATAAATTCTTCAAGATATTTCCCCTTTTTCCCCAGTCATTGTTGACCAGTACCTCTTTATTTTTGTCAAGCTTGAGGAGGATAACATATTCTTGTTCTATAATTCGTCCTTCGAGCAAACCCATCGCTATTTGATTTTTTAATGAGTCTAGCGACAGTGAAACTCGGTCTTGTCTAGATGGACAAATTTGTCGCTATTATTTTAACGAGTTTAATGACAAGGATAACTCGGTCCTTTTCATGTTTAGAGAGTTTGAAAAAGGGACAAAAAGAAAACTCCATAAGTTCTTTTTCGTAAAGTAATCCCTCAGGTCCGAAAAAGGATAAAATAATACAAGAGGGATGACGTTTCCAATACTTTAACGAGCCGGAAAAGACAAGCGCTCGACAATCTTTTCTTATTTAGAGAGTCTAAAAAGAGTTTAAAGAGGACTCTATTTTGAGGAACAAGTGGTGTCTAGGATAGCAACTGGTTCCGGTGATGTTGGAACTTCTCAAAACATGTTGATTTATGTGAAGAGGTTGGCTAATAAGACCACTCATTGCAACTGTTCCTTAAAAAGGGTAAAACAACCAAGTGAAAGTGTATGATCGGCCAAAGGTATGGTGGCAATGGGATGAACACAACCAAGGCTCAAAAGGTTGATAGAATGGAAATAACAAGGGTTAAAAATTGAAATGGGTTCCTTTTTACATAAGCTTGAACCATAGGGAACTATGCTAGGATTCAGATTCATTTTTACACATGTTTAAAACAAAAAACTATGCTTGAATTGGTTTACATGCCCCCAGCATGATGAAAGGGAGAGTCTCCTATAACCAGATGGAAGTCACTGCGGTGAAGTGGGACAGTTATCCAACACCTTTTTGGCTTCATCCAGGTAAACAAAGGTGAATGGGGTGATTCCCTTCACATAACCTATAGGGAAACTTAACTTTACCATTAGGTGCATGCCCCCCAAGCTTCATTACATTCACCTAAGTAGATTACTCATGGATATCAAGTGGATGGAATGAAGGTTCTTTTACGACATCAAGTGAAAGACTCGACTGCGATTTTACGAGATCTAATTAGAGACTCGACTTGGAACTTAGGACCTTGTTTCATTTTTTAACGAGCTTGACACAAGACAAGGAACTATGCTCATTGGCCTATTTCATTTTTAAACGAGGTTGACATAATAAAAAAATTGTGGACCTGTTTCATTTTTAACGAGGTTGACCCAGTAAAAGAACTATCCTCAGACCCTTGTTTCATTTTTTAACGAGGTTGACACAAGACAAAGAACTATCCTCATACTCGTTGGTTTCATTTTTTAATGAGGTTGACACAAGACCAGGAACTCTCCTCATATTCCTTGTTTCATTTTTTAACGAGGTTGACATAGTTAAAGAACTATCCTCAGACCCTTTGTTTCATTTTTTAACGAGGTTGACACAAGATAACAAACTATCCTTGGATTCAATCACAACTCATAAGAGGTCATGGAAGAGAGATCTGGTTCCAATGCCCCCAGTACATGATGTACAACATCAATGAATTGATCGTTAGTTGATGTAGGTATGGAACAGGTTGCCACATAAATAACCCGTCGCAGGGATGATACCATTGGTATGAAAGGACCATTTAGGGAAGATGGTTGACTAGGAGCTATATTTGGACCGGGAAATGAAAACTGATCAACGGTGACAATTTTGCCTTCATGCAGGAAACAAATCACTCGAAAGAGTGTGGAAACAATAGCTCCCATGCCATAAACATAGTCGTGCCCAAGAAGTAGATTGTAATCTAATGGGCTTGGGACTACCATCACATTCAAATAAATGGTTTTCCCTCCCAAAGTAATAGGTAACTAAGGAAGGATCCCTAACGGTCGACTGGTTCCTCTATTAAAGCCTAACAGATTCTGTGTAACAGACACAAGCGGTGGCAAACCAAGTGCTTGCCAAGCAGTTGAGGAAAGGATACTCATTGATGCACCTTCATCTATAATAGTGCCAGATACAATCATTTTACAAACTTGTACTATGATCTGGAAAGGCACATAAGAAGGAAGGCAGAATCCTACCAGTCGATTCCAATCAAAGGAAGTGATTAGACTACTTGGAGGGGGTACCGTAGAAATGGGAGGATTATCCCCTTGAGTCACAAGAGCAAGAGGATTTTCCTCCTGTCTTGATGGAACAGTAGGATTGCCCCCAAGCTCATTTGAATCTAAAGAAACAAAAAGAACCTAAGTGGTATGGTGTTCACTCTCTTCGGAAAAGGTACGATTTACCGAAGGTGAAATTGGGTCAACTGTTACCTCGACCTATTGATTTTGGTCAGGTATAGACTCATAGGATTCACTTTCAGAGAGAGTGGGTTCGACCGACGGTTGATTTTGGTCAGTCGGTTCATCAACTAGTGAAAGATTTACGGAGAGTTTCCTGTAACTAGATGGAAGTCGCTGCGGTGAAGCAGGACAGTTATCCAACACTTTCTTGGCTTCATCCAGATAAGGACAAAGGTGAATGGGATGATTCCCTTCACATAACCTACATGGAAACTTGACTTTTCCCTTCTGTCCATGAACTTTACTATCACTAGTTGATGGTATGTCACCAACATGATCTCTAGAGGTTGATGACACGGGATGATGTGAACAGGAAGACCATTCTTCTAAGATCTGAGGAATATCAGGACAGTTTTGAAGAAGATGGTCTCCTGCACAAAGTTTGCATGGATATCGAACTTTGTGAGGCTTAATGGGTGGTTTCTCATCAGATCTTGCATTCAAAGCAATGATTGCTTGGTTGCCCCTCTGCTGAATTTGCTTCTTCTTCTTCTTCCCTTTCTTCTTCTTCTTAGCCACCTAGTTACTAGTACCAATATTTTCACCAGGCAAAGAGGAAGAAGGGGAGGAAGAAACAACTGAGGAAGAAGACAAAGGGTCAACTGGAGGTTGATTTTTTCCAGTTGGAGGTGTACTCGATTGCGGAGAAATCATGACATTCTGAACCAAAGAGGTTGAAAACAACCATACTGGCAAGCCAATGGTAAATCCTGGAAGGGACAATGGAGCACCAATATTTCCAAAAGAAGGAAAAGGACTAGGATTTCCATCAAAAGGAATTCCTTGATCGGTGGACTCCAGATTTGTCGCCATATGTTTCAACCTAAGATCAACTAAGGAATAGGGATGTTATCCGTGGTCAATTTATTTTAACGACACTTTGGACACAACTTTGCTTTTTCAATTTTAAAGAGTCGAGAAAAAGCTAAAGATGACTCTAGTCACCTTCAATTTTTAATTAGCCTGAAAGGACAAGTGCTCAGATGGACCTTTTCTTTTAGAGAGTCGAAAAGAAACGAAAGTGACTACTCTGGAGAATCTAGACAAAAAGGTTTACCAAACCAATCACAAAACCGCAATATACACCTTGGTGATAAATTAAAGAGAAATTACCGAGGACTTTATGTATGGCGGTCAATCTTCTTGAATGTTGTGTTCAGTGCATTGCGATCGATAAGGCGATAGACTCGGTTTCCTATGGATAAAGGATTTAAGCCTATTGTCGTCTCCCAATATATATGCGATGGTACGGGGAGCAAAAATCTGTTCTAGCACTTGTCATATAAAAGAGGAGGAATCACCCAATCTTCAATGAAAACGATAGCCACTAGGTTTAACAACGTCGGAAAACGTCTCTAGCCTAGACCTCTAAATGTGTTGTGTTAGATTCCAAAGCGTTGTTAAGTTCATTGAGGTTCATTTTAAAGTTGATATTTATTAAAAGTTTGCCTTTGAAGGTTCACCACGTGATGTATGTTCGCAATTCCTAAAATGAAACTATCATGACAAACAAACTTTTGATTTAGTTTGAAACGATGAAAACCTGTTGTAGCTCTGATACCACTTGTTGTAGATCTAAACCAGAAATATTATGATAATAGAAATAACCCAAGAATAACAAGATATAAATAGATAGAAATGCTTCTTTATTATCAAAACCCTTAAGGTAGGGCAACACCATACATTCACTCCTTAAGGAAGGAGAACACTCCACAAGCCATATGCTTGTTCATACAATAATACTTCTCTTCATGTCTCTCCATGTGGAGTCTCTAGCCTCTATATAGGCCTCATACATACAATACCATGCATCATTACCATGGTTTCCTCATACCATCAACTAATACCATGGGCCCCTTACATTATTATAACTACTTGTGGTCCCTTACATGACATGGGTTAACCACCTTATTTATTACTATGG